>JAWPHD010011683.1:0-81633 GCA_037043455.1 Cyrtodaria siliqua
GTACAATATGCTGCTTTTAATCGAATGGTACATGGCTACGTAAGACCTTTCCTTTTGGAAAAAATACTAAAACAACAAATAATACAGCAAATAGTATTCCTTCAATGTTTTCATTATTCACAGAGTACGCGTTTGGCTCAATCATGTGAGCAAACTTAGGATGCAACATTTTGCAAACTATTTACGTTAAATACAGTACTGAACTAGCTCAATTTTTCAAAGAGCTACTTCAACATTTATGAAGTTCTTGTTACAAAGTGTAGTGTGATTAAAACGTCTACAACATCACAGTTGTGTCCTTTCTCTAGTTAACTGCAACTGTCTTTTTAAAAACATCTTGGATTTCTTTCGAATATTATGTACAATATATAGCGGAAATTCCCGTGTTGCGTTTTCATATCACTTGAGTGTATGTATTTAAAGCAGGTTTAATCTTTTAAACACCCTTAAAAGCATGTACGGCCAAAAAGTGGGTATTTGCGATAGAGAGCAATCAACTTCGTCTAGCTACACCTTTTACACAAATCATAGTCCAATAATGCAAGGAAAAAAGCATAAATTCATCAATTGCGGCTTTTATAAACAAGGTTGCAAAGCTGATTATATTTTAAGGCCGTCTTTAATAAATAGTTTGTTTGCTGTTTCCTAACCCAGGATTCATAAGTGGGGTAGGTCACAGGGGATCAGAGCATTGCTTGGACCCCCACACACCCTCCACCCTCCACACACCCCAAAAAAAGGGTAAAAAATCCCAATCCCACAAATGCATTATATACAGTAATAAAAAATCCTCCACCCTTTCCCCATTTAATGAGTAATATCATGATTATATTGTTTTTGGTGGGTGGGGTGGTGGGGGATGGAGGGTCCAATCATCGCTCCGATCCCCTGTGGGGTAGGTTGGTAGTGTTTGGGTTTTTTGAGTCAATAAAAAAACTAGGAAATAAAGAAAAATATTCTGAAGGTAATAACAATACAAATATGTTGAAGTAGAATATTTTGGTTGAGTCCATTTTTAGTGGGTGCGTAGGGAAACAGCAAACCAACACTTTTTTATGGTCAGCCTAATCCACCATTGTAGTTTTAGTTAAATTCTTGTCAAATTGTTACATTAACTTCTGTTACATTATCTTCAGGATTGTAATATATAACTTTATAATAGAAGTGACTGTTTAACTTTTTAATGTTCTTTATTTGGGTAAACTGTAGGCATTTCACTCACACACGCGTGGTATTCAGCATGCTTCACTGGTGATGCAGGCCAAGTCAGCAATGGGAAATGTGAATTACAAGAAAGAAATGGTTGATGCAGAAGTTCTCAGTAAGTTGTTACTTTTTAGCATAGACATATCAGCTTTCTGTTTTATTCCAACTACACATATCACTTAGCCTTACTTATCACCAGTTTAACATGTATTAAAGGCAATGTAGTGCCACAGCCAAACCATCTTTATAATTGAGAGTTCTAAAAAAATAAATAAAGGTATCAAAATCGGATTATAAACAAAGAAGATCATATTATGATCATTTGAAGTTTCTGTAGAAATGGATATGGAAGCGGCCATTTTGAGAGCTGTGACATCACGGTTCTAAATGACCATATATGGAATATTTATAAATATGAAAATTTACTGATTTATAGGGGGAAAATGACAGCAACTGTATGAAAAATATGTAATACTTAATGGCAATAATGCTTTATATGACCAGTAAAAAAAATCGTTCATTTGCAGTGATTTTCTTCATTTTAAATGATATTTATCAATATTCCATAAATGGTAATACGGAACTATGATGTCATAGTTCTAAAAATGGCGGCTACCATATTCGTTTTAGAACAACCTTTAAATGGTCATATCTTTTTTGTTTATCATCCGATTTTGATAATTCTTTCAACTTTTTCCAAGTTTTTCAGAACTCTCAATAACGAGCTTGTTTGGCTGTGTCGCTACATTCCCTTTAACGGCATGTCCCCTTTACTTGTTAATGTTGAACCGATCTTCCAAGAAATGTATGCTTCTAGAGGAAGGCAAAAGATTGGCCCATGCCATTTTTAAGAAACTCATTTCATTTTCCCCAATTCTGTAGAGCAACACATCCAGATCTGTGAATAAATATTTCACTAAATGCCTGGGTATAATATCAGGTGATTTAATGCAGATTTGATGGTAATATTAATGTATACACAAATACTTTATACAAAGTCTGTATCATTTCCGTTAAGGTTGAAAATAAACATACTGCGACTGACACATTTGCTGTCAGGGATTTTTCTGCATTTTGGGAAGTGGGGCCAGGGAAAAATGCGCGTGAAATCTAGCTATATTACATAGTAAGGCACTAAAAATGTTTGGAATAATGTCAAAATCAAGCTCTTATACAAGTCTGCAACAAATACATTGTCAAATAGGGCTACATTTAATATATACTAATTTTATTCTTTTGGGAAAATATTTTGCTTTTTTGGGAAAATATGAGGATATTTTGGATTGGGATGGGGCCAAATTGGGCCTAGAAAAATCCCTGGCTGTTGTCAAGTTGTTCAGGTCAAAGTATTCTAAAAGCTTTACATAGCAAGCTTAATAGAATTAATCAATGTTAGGAAAGTACTATCTTCGTTGATTTTTAAAAATGTATTTAGTGGGATGTGGATTTCTTAATGTAATTATTATTGTAGTTTCTGCTGCTGAGCCTTGTCTTTTCTCTTCCCCTTTAGAGGTGACAATCCCGCAACCCCAGGAGCCCAAGCTCGAACCCAAAGAGGAGGAATATGACTATGAGGAGAACTGGATGAATCTGGACACGGACGTGATTGAATACATGAAAGACAGACAGGACCTGGACAACAGAGACCTTACTCCGGACATGATCGGCAAGAAACAGTTCTCAGATGACTTCTGTTGTCCGGTACTTTATTGTTCACTCTCTTATAGAAGTAATATATAAAACGTTTAATATTATACACATTATTCTTGGTTTCATTAATTAAACTGGCCAATTCTTCTGGTTACTGTGCGATGGCATAATATGTGGATATATTGTACACATGACCTTTGGTTTCATTAATTGTGCAATGGCATGTGGATATATTATACATACAACCTTAGGTTTCATTAATCAAACATTTTTTTGTATAATGTAGGATGGCTGGAATGTATACATACCTTACAAAAAGGCTTACTGCTCATTTTTTCAGTTTATATTTATATTATATATACCTACAATAATGATTTTCAGTCCAACCATAAACAATTTGTTGGTTTGCTTACATAAATGCCAACTTAAAAAGGGCCATACACAAACATTGTCTAGTGCAATTCTAGATCAATAATTTTAGTTACTATCTTAAGAATATTTTCCTTAATTTCATAATGTTTTTACTGTTTTCGAGTAAAACATAAAACACATGCCAATACATACCTTTCCTCATTTAAATATTAAAATATGTTTTCAGTTGTGTAGTATAAACTGCACTGGAGCAGCCTCATTCAAGATGCACATAGAAGGAAAACAACACGCAAGTGTAAGTTGACGCTATGTAGTATTTACATTATTAAGTGATTTTCACTGACGAGAGAAACAATTTAAATGGGAAAGACAATGGTAAGTTTCTTGCTAATCTGAATCACACAAAGTGTGTTAATGAGGAGAGTGCACATCACAGCTGGGCAGTTCTTTCATTAGTTGAAGTTTGTGGGATATCTGTAGAAGTCATTGATTAAAGGTATTGTATAGTAGAATTTTTATATATATATTCATCCGGAAAGAAGGTGATCAAATTTAATCCGAGTTAGAGGGGACATATTGTGTTACCTTGTCTGTCTGTACTTATATCACACTTTGGGTATGGTAACTCATACGGTCCATTTATAAGCCATCTGTAGTGCTGCACTCTTATTTATTAACATGGTGAGTTTTTAGAGTAGGTACCTGTAGATGATTTATAGTATGTTAGTTTGTTGTTTTATTGGGAACTGCTTAATGTAGCCGGTCAGCTAACCAAAGTAGGAGGGTAAATCACCTGCCTACCATTAAGGAAAGAGCCGCTCTTCAAACAACATACACATATTATTATACTTCAATAAGAGTACTATACGTATCCACCAAAAGTAAGTGACCGTGACAGAATTTGACCTTGAATTATTTTTAAAGTGTTTCATCATAACCTCTGTTTCTAAATCACGAATAACCCTATTTTCTTAAAATTTATCATACAAATACAAGGTCTTCCCTAGGCCGTTAAGGCGTAGTGGCACCACTACTCCTTAATTTCAAACTGGTTCTTCCACTACTCCTTAATTCTGCCACTCTCCTTAAATTCTTGCCACTACTCCTTAATTCTGCCACTCTCCTTAAGTTCTTGCCACTACTCCTTAAGTTCTTGCCACTACCCCTTAATTCTGCCACTCTCCTTAAATTCTTGCCACTACTCCTTAATTCTGCCACTACTCCTTAATTCTGCCACTGCCCTTAAATTCTTGCCACTATCCCTTAAGTTTTCAAAATTGATCATGATCCAATTATAACCTGTCAGAGATCAGCAAAGCTTATGCAGTGGTGCGGTGTCCGTCCGTCTGTTTGTCTGTAAACTTTTTTTTGTAGTGACTACTCCTCTGAAACTACTGAATGGATTTTCATGAAACTTTACAGAAATGCTGCCCATGAAGTCTAGTTGATCCTAGCAAAAATTCATGTTAATGTGAATTCCAAGATGGCCACCAAATCTAAAAATAGATTTTTAAAAATCAAGTTTGTAGCGACTACTTCTTGAAAACTCTTAAGTGATATTGATATGGGACTTTTTCTAAAATGATCAGCATGACATGATGTTGGTCCTTGTCGAAAATCGTTTTGATTCTACGTTAAACATGGCTGCCAGCGGCCATCTTCGTTTACATGTAAAAACTTGTAGCAACTACTCCTCTGAAACTACTTGACGGATGTCCATGAAACTTCACAGGAATGTTGCTCTTGATGTCTAAATGATCCTAGCAACATTTCAGGTTTGTTTACATAGAGTTATATAATGAAAACTTTTAGGGACTACTCCTCTGAAACTACTTGACCGATTTTCATGAAACTTCACACGAATGTTGCTCTTGATGTCTAATTGATCCTAGCAAAACTTCTGGTTGGCCGGAAATTCAAGATGGCCACCACGGCTAAAAATAGATTTTCAAAAAACAAGTTTGTAGCGACGACTACTTGAAAACTATAAGTGATATTGATATGGGACTTTTTCTGAAATGATCAGTATGACATGATGTTGATCCTTGTCAAAAATTATTTTGATTTGACGTTAAACATGCCGCCAGCGGCCATCTTTGTTTACATAGAGTTATATAATGAGTGATATTGATATGGGACTTTTTCGAAAATGATCAACATGACATGATGTTGGTCCTTGTCGAAAATCTTTTGATTCAGTGTTTAACATGGCTGTCAGCGGCCATCTTTGCTTACATAGAGTTATATAATGAAAACTTGTAGCGACTACTCCTCTGAAACTACTTGACGGATTTTCATGAAACTTCACAGGAATGCTGATCTAGCTATCAAAAACCTATTAGTAGAGCTCCAAGGTCATTGACCTCTTGTTTAGTTTATTTTTGTGACAATGAAACCCCTCTCCCATATAATCATCCCTAATGCCACTACTCCTTAAAAATATTCCTGAATTACATACCCATGCTAAAATAAAATTTGTTCTTCAATGATCCAAAATTTAGCTGGGCTTTATTGTCCCATGAAAAAAAATCCAGTGTAAACAATCGCTTCAAATGAGGAGGGGTGGGGAAAATCATTCACAATTGTAAGTCTTTGAATGTATTCTGTTAAATATGACTGTCTATGACTGTGTGGTACATAAAAAGAGAAAGGTAAGTCTTTATTTTGTGTTAAATCTGACTCTATGGTACATACAATGATTATTTTGCTGGTGCATTAAATTACAGGTAAGTATTATTTAGTGTAATATGTGTTTATTCCTGTATTTAATGTTTTAATTGCAAGTTTAAAAAACCTTAGGCATGTATAATGTTGTAAAAATGTGTCAGAAAGACAGCATTCAGTATGAAACAATGTTTACCGCAAATCTCGTATTGATGCTGTGAACGTGATATGTTGCCATGGAAATAACTTTCCGTAACCGGCATCATTTGGACAATTAGACACAGACAAAAATACGAGTTTGTCATTGAAGGAAGTCAGTGACAAATGTAGTTTTGTTTGTGTAACACTAGTAAAGCAGATATTATTTTATTTGGTGGAGCCAATACAAATAATATACTAGACATAAAGTCGTTCATGGAGCTGATACAAATTTATATCATGTCAGATACTAATTCATCTGATTGAGCCGATACAAATGTTATATAAATTTATTTCTATATTCATGATATACTGAAACGTAACTCGGTAATTTGCGCTTTATATTGTATATACTGCACACTTAATTCCACATAATAATCCAAAGAAATCCCAAGATGTTTTGTAAAAAAAAAGAGTTACAGTTAGTTAGAGAAAGGACACAACTATGATGTTGTAGAAATTTTAATCACAGTACACGTAACGAGACATTCATAAATGTTGAAGTTCCTCTTGTAACAACTATGCAGGAGGTCTGGAGATATTCATCCGCAACCATATTCACCCCCAAAAGTCGTTTTACCCACTGGTTGTTTGCTAGGTACAGTGTAGCTACAATTTTATGTTGGCCGTGGTCCAATCTGAAAGCTCGGCCAATCCCGTCATTCTTCGGGATCCCGCCTCTTGTGTATCACAGCACTTCGTTATGTTCAAAATCTTTGTTAGCCGGAAGGAAACGGCTCAAAAAAACGTGCACTATTGCTATGTAATCAATATGTCCGCTAGACAAACGTGTAGATGTATAATTTGCGTTGAGTGTTTGTTTTTTACAATGCAGATGAAGGTTTTATCACTGCTTTCATGTAAATAAACTATTGATGGAGCAATCGGCTGAATAACAATGCAACATTTGGATGATAACTTTGATTTTGAATGCAAATTTGTTTTGGTGGTTTTGGCAGGAATCTAAGGCGTGATGACCTAACCAAAATTGAAACCTGTGTATTACATTCGAGTAATACTGCAAAGCAGTGTACGAGATGTTGCGAATGGGCCGTGGCCATCAAATTTTTTTTTTTTTAATTTGATTTATTCTTATTTATTTTTTTCATTTTTAAGTGTTGTTTTTTTCATTAATTGTTTCAATTTTTTTTATTTATTTTTTTATTTATTTTTTCAATTTTTTTTTTGATTGATTTGAAGAAAAAAAAAGTTCAATTTTTTTTCATTATCTTTTTAATTACTTGACACTTACTTTAAAATTTCTTGTCGGCGCTACTCATCCTAAATGCCTTGTTGAATTTCGACGAAACTTGGCAGGAAGCATCGGTAAGATGTCTAGTTGTGCATGTCATGCTTTTGTTCCAGTTTGCTGATTTTGACGGAGTTATGGCCCTTTGACATTTTTATTTTAAATTTCTTGTCGGCGCTACTCCTCTTAAACGGCTTGATGGATTTCTACGAAATTTGGCAGGAAGCCTCAGTATGATGTCTAGTTGTGCAAAGCGCGGTATATCAATGAAATCTTGGACAATTTCGAAAACCAGCTAGATCTTGTTAGTAATAACAGAGTTATGGCCCTTGATTTGTTGAAAAATGCTATATTGTATTTTCCTTTGTTAAATCTATAGGAGAAGAGAGCTATATCTAGCTATATCTAGCTATATCTATCTAAATCTATAAGAGTTGTTTTAGCCAGTAGAGCGTCCACAGGCCCTCTTGGGCCTCTTGTTTTATGACCTATGCAAATTCAAACTTTTCTGCCACTTTTTATGGCAGTGTATGTGAATATGTCCCAAACAAACAGCGTCATAGACATATCTTCACTGATTTTAATAATATTGTCAGAAAATGTCACTAAAGGTTCATTCTTTAAGATCATTTTCAAATTTCATGTGTAAACCTCACACAACGTGAATGCGACGGCTAGTTGCATTATATAATGAACGCTACTCGTATATGAAGTTTAAATAATATGTTATGTCTTACTGCAACACTTTTAAAATGTCTTGCAATATGGCGTATTGAGAACAACTATATAAAGTTCTGGTTTCGGTATATAAGAAAATACACAGTATATAATTATTCGTTGATTTGGATTACATATTGAATTTATTTTCATAGACAAATGAGAACTCTTTGAGTGCATGTGTCAGTCTTGTGACACTAAAACATCGAAAAGTTAGGGTTGACTTACTTCATATTATGAAATATTTTATGGGTAGGTGTGTAATAACAGTCTGATATTTGACCAGTTATAGTTTCATTTTGGTTTTAAAGGAACTCAGGGCAATCTTGAAGTAGTTCTCATGCATCAAAATTATCACATAGCCGAGATTCATTTTTACTTAAAACTGCTTGCATGTAATTAAATAAAATTGGAGTTTTTTCAATTTTCCTCCATTATTCTGACTTAGCTTCGAATATATTATATGTGAAGTATAATCGACCGTTGACATGTATAGCAGTATACGAAGACAATTTTCTTTGAACTCTTCAAATAATTGTAAATAATGATTTGCAAACAGGACACCACAAGTTTAAAAATATTTATCAAGATTGCCATGTCCCTTTTTAATAATGAGATCATACAATTTGCAGAAGTAAAAATTTAAATAGTTATACATCCATTGCCTAATGGCATATAGCGTTAGCCATGTCTGCACATTCCGAAAAGTTTGTGTGTCTATCTCTTCCCAGAGTTTTCAACAGATTGCTTCGAAACTTTACAGGATGCTTACCTATGATGTCAAGATGTGCATGTCGATGCTGTGTCAATATCAACCATGGATTGCCTGCATTACGGCCCTTTTTTGTCAAATTTTATGTTTTCCACCGATTGTTTTCAGTGGGAGCATCCGTGTCCCATGGACACATTTCTAGTTTGTGTATAAAAACCCTCTGACACAGTTTGGACTGAGATTTTCAGAGTCCTATATACATTCCACTTTACAAAGAATCTAAACATTTTACAAAGTATCTGTACACTTTACAAAGAATCTATACACTTTTCAAAGAATCTGTACACCTTACAAAGAATGTGTAAATTATGCAAACGCTTCCCTTTACAAAGAATCTGAACACTACAAAGAATCTGTACACTTTACAAATCAGTACATGTTACAAAACATCTGTACACTTTACAAAGTATATGTACATTTTTAGCTCACCAGTACTCCCATTGTCCGTGCGTCCGTCTGTCCACAATTGCTTCAAATTACCTCCTCTGAAACCACTTAGCCAATTTTGACGAAAATTCACAGGAATATCCTTGGGTGTTCTTCTCACAAGATTGTTCAAATTATGAAAATCCATTCGTCAAAAAACATGGCCCCCATGGGGCGGGGCTTAGTTGTGCTATATTTCTATATGGAAAACTTAGAAAATCTTGTAGTCTGAAACCACTTGATGCATTTCGAAATAATTTCACGGAAAAGATGTTTGGGTGACACTTTACCAAGATTGTTCAAGCCGGGTTGATTCGTCAAAAAAATTGGCCGGCCTGGGGTTAATTTTGCTATAGTTCTGTATGGAATACTTCAAAAAGCGTCTCGTCTGAAACCGCATGATGGATTTCAAAATAATCCACAGAAATGATGTTTGGGTGACCCTCTCCCGAGGTTGTTCAAGCTGGGTTGATTTGTCAAAAAACATGGCCGCCAAGGGACGGGGCTTATTTTTACTATATTTCTATATGGAATACATAAAAATCTTCTCCTCTGAAACCACTTGATGGATTTCAAAATAATTCCACAGAAATGATGTTTGGGTGACCCTCTACCGAGATTGTTCCAGCTGGGTTGATTCGTCAAAAACATGGCCACCAAGGGGCGGGGCTTATTTTTAATATATTTCTATATAGAAAACTTAAAAAATCTTGTCTGAAACCGCTTGATGGATTTCAGAATAATTTCACAGAAATGATGTTTGGGTGATACTTTACCAAGATTGTTCAGGCCGGGTTGATTTATCAAAAATCGTGGCCACCAGGGGGCAGGGCAGTTTCCCTATATAACCATATCAGAAAACATTTAAAAATCTTCTTGTCTGAAACCACTTGTCCCATTACAAAATAATATCACAGAAATGATGTTTAGGTTGGCCTCTTCCAAGATTGTTCAAGCTGGGTTGATTCATAAAAAAAAACTGGCCGCCAGAGGATGCTCAAAACGTGACTGCCCTCAGCAGGGCCCTCTTGTTCAAATAATCTCTACACTTTGCAAAGTATCTTTACACTTTACAAAGCATGTGAACACTTTACAAGGAATCTGAACACTTCACAAAAAATATGTACACTTTACAAAGGATCTGTACACTTTACAAAGGATCTGTACACTTTACAAAGAATGTGTACACTTTACATAGAAACTGTACACTTTACAAAGGATCTGTACACTTTACAAAGGATCTGTACACTTTACAAAGAATGTGTACACTTTACATAGAAACTGTACACTTTACAAAGGATCTGTACACTTTACAAAGAATCTGAACACTACATAATAACTGTACACTTTACAAAGAATGTGTACACTTTGCAAAGTATCTTAACACTTTACAAAGCATGTGAACACTTTACAAGGAATATGTACACTTTACAAAGAATGTGTACACTTTACAAAGGATCTGTACACTTTACAAAGAATGTGTACACTTTACATAGAAACTGTACACTTTACAAAGGATCTGTACACTTTACAAAGAATGTGTACACTTTACATAACTGTACACTTTACAAAGGATCTGTACACTTTACATAGATACTGTACACTTTACAAAGAATGTGTACACTTTACAAAGGATCTGTACACTTTACAATGAACGTGTACACTTTACACAGATACTGTACACTTTACAAAGGATCTGTCACTTACAGAATCTGATAAGTTTAGAATTAGTTTGTGTACACTTTACCAAGAATCTTAACTCTTTAAAAAGAATCTGTGCACTTTACAAAGGATCTGTATAAAAAAAATAGTTACGGTTTTGACAAATGCAACAGTTTATTACCAGTATAACAGAAAACATTAATGCTTTACTGAAACAGTTTAAGTTTTGTTACAATTCTTAAAAGTTTCTCAAAGGCAAAGCCGCGGGTTGAAATATTTGCTGTATACAGATTTAAGGCAAAGCTATGTTTGTTGTTGACAACAAAACAGTTGCCATAAACCTGTTGATATTAAGAATTTGCAAATAAACAAAAAACAAAATATGTCAATAAGCATATTTTATTCTTAAACATTTCTTAAAGGCAAAGCTGCCGGTTAAAATAGTTGCTTTATACAGATTTAAGGCAAAGCTATGTTTGTTTTTGACAACAAAATATTTGCCATAAACCTGTTGATAATAACTTGCGTATAAACAAAAAGCAGTAAACATACAGATTTAATGCAAAGAATTAAGTTTGACTCTTAAACTTTGCTGTAAATCTGTATAAATGTTGGGAAAGATTGGAGTTTATATAACCCCAATCCAAGACTTTTACAAACATTTGTTTAAATATATCGTAATGTCTTAACTTCACAAAGATGAAATGAGGATCTGTGGTAATTTGGTATGTATGTTCCAGCCGAGTCAATTTTCAAAATTTTTGTTTAAATGACCAAGGAGAATTGTGATGTCATGTTACATTATTTTAGTTGACCGTAAAGTTTTCCTCTCCAAGGCAGAAAAAAAATAATTTAACAGTTAAAAATGGATTACTTTATTTCATTGTTAAGGTGCATTTGTTATCACTTTATAAGTAAGCTGTTGCATTTTATATAATACATACCAGTCCAGTAGCCAGCCCTGAAATTTAAATGAGGCAAATCCCTTTTTAGTGGGTTCTGAGGGCATGACCCCTGGTTAATTGTAGATTTCTACAAACAATTTCCTGCCTTTTAATGCATTCCCGGGTCAGATTTTCAGTTTTAAGTTTGACACTTATATTCAAGACTATTTTCGTAATACAATTAAAAGTAAATTTATTACTGGTATACTGTCATTTAGGGACAATCTCTGTCATGCAGAGCTTTCTTCGATTAAAATATATCGATAAGCATTTGCCAAATTATGACGAATGCATTAGTGTCAAAACCAGTACAGAATTTCAATGTGTAATTTATTGTTTTATTTGTATTTTCAGAACCTGTTACTGGCTCAGCAGGGTGGTAAGTAATCTCTACAGATCACCAACAAACAATCGGCCAGTATTCTTAGGTTTCCTTTTAGCTATCTCTCTACAGATACCAACAAACAACCAGCCAGCATTCTTAGGTTTCCTTTTAGCTATCTTAAATTAATATATATTACTATTCATGATGTGTACAAATTATGCAACTTATAATTGTTTTGTAAGCATATAAACTGCATTCCTTTCAACCCAATAACTGCATTATTGATACAAACTTTAAAACCAGCCTGTAAAATTGATGTGTTGTGTAATTGTTATCCTTGCTGCCATATTGATTATGAGTTGCCAACTTAAGAAAAGTAGTCCTAAAAGTCAAACAGGAAATGTAGCATCCACATAATACAGTCCACCAAGACAAACAACAGTCATAAGGAAAAATACAAGAAAAGCATATGACACCCCAAACATAAAATCATTACTGCCTTAAACAGGCCACAGGGCGATTAAACCAGGTTATAGGGTGCACCAAACCTCTTTTTTTTAACCTATTGAAATTCGAATAAAATGGGACAGTGTAAATAAAGAAATCCTGACCAGGCTGTATCCTCTAACAAACTAGGCAGCATTAATAGGCAATATTAGTATAACACAACGATGATCATGTATATATGAATACTTAAAAAAAGCCTAGAAAGTCACAGACTTAAACAAGTTCTCATTGACTGCGAAACCAGAGCAACGAGATAAACTGATTTGATACAGAATCTTAAGTAGGTGTAGCACTAATTTGCCACAGTATGCACTATATTATCTGGGTTAAATCTTATATACAGTAATAACTTTGTTGGAAGAGTTAGACCAATGTTTATTTTTCAATTTCTTATTAAAAGAAGAAAACAGTTTAAATGTTGAACGTACAATAGCAGATTTTAAAGACTCATCAACAATTTTCAGTTCAGTTTTTGAAAGCTATATGCAAGATAAAAGCCTATCAGTTATGAGAGAGTTTATAGAGCAGTTGCTTCCACTCACTAGTCTGGAACTTGTATCTGTAGGCAGAACTATAAGCTTATAACAACATCTACGTAAATGAGTCCAGAGATGGTTAACTTCTTAATGTTTTAAAACATTGTAATTGTGCTAATGTTCCATTGATAAAAACAAATACAATGGTATAATATTTGTGAGTAAAGCTGTTCTGTTTGATTTGACACAAGATGAATAGGTCATGAGCAAAGCAGTTCCATTTGATTTGACACAAGAAAGGAATAGGTATTTCATTTGATGCAAGAAAGGAACAGGCTGTGAATAAAGCTGTTTGTTTTGACACAAGAAAGGAATAGTCTGAAACAATACATAAGATCTCCAGCCTTAAATAGATAAAGGAGGTTCTGTTGCTGTGTAAAAACTCGAGATACCAAATTAAACTGGGAAAATAGTTAAACTGGGATAAAAAGAGAAACTGTTATAGGTTTCAGCAGGACTAACCAGTATTTAGTGCCATAAAAAGTGGAGATCTGCAAGAAACCAGGATTGATTTCAAGTTGAACAACAGGGATGTCTCACAGATGGTACACACGCGATGGTTATGCAGGGTTAATCGAGAGACAGAGAACCAGCATCCACACAATACCCACAACAGAATATAATTAGAGATTCCGAATTCGGAATGTATGCACATTGAATGGTTGCTGCTTACACATATTGTTGCACATTAAGGACCAGGGCTTGACTACAACACTTACCTTAAAACAGTAACTGAAACTACCGCCAATCTGGTGCAGCAGCAACAGACATCGTAATCCTTCTAAAAAGAGACAGCAGTAACATACAGCTTGACTTTTTCAATATAAAGGTTACTCAAGATTGATACCTATGTGGATATAAATGTATGGTATACTAAAACAAATGCTGATATTTTTTGAATATTTCTGAACTGTGCAGATAGTTCAACTGAAGCCAACTGTGTATTGATAGCATATTTTTTGTACGTCTTTTCAGTTTTAAGATAATCACATATATGGAGAATATTATGTCGGTGCCTTGTACTATCCAGTTTATAAGACGAGACTTAGAAAAAAATGAATGGGGAGTCTCTGCCAAGCTATTCTGTATTTTCGTGCTGGGTCTAATAAACTTGCTGGTAAAAGGCACTGATATAATATTCTTTTTATCATATAGACTATCCACGTTTCTGTATATTCAGTTTAAACTGTTAACAGAATATAAAGCTTGATGGGACGCCACCGTTTCGTTCTTTTTCTTCATGACGTTTGATGATGTCATACAATAATAAAGGCCAAGGGATTTAACATTTCCTTTTGCTTTGTCAATCAGTGACTGACAAAGCAAAATGTATTGCGTCACTCCTTTATCGGGCAGAAAAGTACATAACTGCATGATAAATAGAACATAGTGTTCCACTGATATCTTATCCAAGTTGATCATGTAAGACAATTCAGGTAAACATTTTATTTATTTACATATAATTTTATTTAAAAGAAAACAAGTATGCTCAACAGTTTGGTAAAATAAAATTAATAACTGAAGTTTCTCCAGTTTCTAAGGGAAAGTGGAGACAGTGTTCCACTGATATCTTATCCAAGTTGATCATGTAAGACAATTCAGGTAAACATTTTATTTATTGACATATAAATTTATTTAAAAGAAAACAAGTATGCTCAACAGTTTGGTAAAATAAAATTAATAACTGAAGTTTCTCCAGTTTCTAAGGGAAAGTGGAGACAGAGGTATGTTCCTATGTTTTAGCTTAGTTTCTCAAACTTGAAAGGCAACTCTTCAACCAAAATTATATTGTCTATATAATCAAACCTGTATTAAAGAGACATCTAAAGGGAAGAGAAAAAATGCTCCCTTAACCAGTTAAGCACGACTATAATAGCCTTTGCGGCTATTGTAAACCCAGAGCTGAAAACACCTCTTTGTCACATAAATGGAATGGTCTTAATTTAAAGAAAGAACAGTCCATTATATATATATGTAGGGGGTTAATGGTTAATAGAGGTGTTCTTTTAATACAAGTGCATTTTAAACAGTGGTCTTTGGGAAAGTGGTCTCCCAATAGAGTGGTCTCTTGAGCAAGTTTAACTACTTCCTCCAGTCCACTCTCTAGTCCAGATGATGAGGGTGTTGCTTGAGCAAGTTTAACTACTTCAGCCAGTCCACTGTCTTGTCCAGATGATGAGGGTGTTGCTTGAGCAAGTTTAACTACTTCTGCCAGTCCACCCTCTTGTCCAGATGATGAGGGTGTTGCTTGAGCAAGTTTAACTACTTCTGCCAGTTCACTCTCTTGTCCAGATGATCAGGGTGTTGCTTGAGCAAGTTTATCTACTTCCGCCAGTCCACTCTCTTGTCCAGATGATCAGGGTGTTGCTTGAGCAAGTTAAACTACTTCTGCCAGTCCACTCTCTTGTCCAGATGATGAGGGTGTTGCTTGAGCAAGTTTAACTACTTCCGCCAGTCCACTCTCTTGTCCAGATGATCAGGGTGTTGCTTGAGCTGCATTTTAATACAGCGATACTCAATTATTCACTGTTTAGTTTTGGTTTCATGTGTGACTTAATTTAGCCCCACTTATAGTGCGAAAAAGAAAAAGGAACACTGTCATTTCAAACTAACCAGAATATCGTAAAAAGAGGCAAGAAAATGGTAATTTATATGATAACAGGCAAAAATAATATCGGGTTAACTGTGTTGGAAGTTTTGAATTTTGGATTGAATATCGCCATTTAGTGGTCGTAAATTTTGTTTTATGGAGACAGATAACATACCGGTGGGCTGTCAAACACAAATTGCGACCATTAAATATAGTGTTAACTGTATTGAAATTTTGACTTTTGCGATGGTATATAAGTAGCTTAATCGTCGCAAATTCTGTTTAATGGTGACGCGTTAGTGGAGCCGTCAAACACAATTCGTGACCATTAAACGACTTATATACTGTAGCAAAGGTCAACATTTCAGTACTGGATAACCTGTTTCTAATGCATTTCAGCGGTTTTGACAGTTTTTCTCACGAACGCTTTCAAATAAAATTAGATGACATCACGTTTTTGTCGGTTTAACGTCATATGACTGGATTTGCGACACGTTATGCACTGTTTAATAGACGCACAGTCGTGAACATCGACCAGTCGGACTGCAGGAGTTGACTCATGTGTCTTAGAATGACTGATATACTGTTACAAACGTTTGTTTATTCGTATGGTGTTTTACATCATTTTCAACACATGTAAGGTTATATATATGATGGTCGATTTTTTGTGGTGGAGGCACACCGCCCACGTTTTCTGGGACCAGTACTGTACACCTCCTGCCATCCGTAAGAATCGACACTTCCCCACTTACAAGTCGAGCTCCCAGTGGGTCAGTACTGGTTAACCCCATTTCAGAAGCATTTCAAACACATTGTAATAAAACTATGGAGTCCCGTTTTTGACAGGTTTAATGTCACATGCACTGTCTAAATAGTCACACATTTTGTTACATCAACCAATCGGTTGCAGGATTTTTGTCAAAATTGGCATATCAGCTGAAGTCTTCAGTATTTGCAAATAACAATGAAATGTATCTTATCAAATTTTCACCATACATAGCAAATTATGGGTTACCTCTGTCAAACTAAAGGATTTATTGTCTGGTGTGATTGGTATATTAACTTGTCAAACTTGCCAGATTAAAAACAAATAGGGGATAAAAAAAGTTATGAATGAATGAATAAGAGTTAATCAGAACTACATGGTTAGATTAGAATGGAAAAAAAAGTGATAAAGGCAAACCCCTTGCGCGCCTTTAACACTTTCAATTACATGCTGAAATCGCCAATCATGTTATAAGCATTTATCATGCAACTACATCTATTGACGGTGTCCTTTTTTTCCCCTTAACGGCTTTAAAAACTCCGTATATTTTGTTCTGAAACTTCTACTTAGACGAAACGTGTTTATTAGGCAGATGAATATTGCATGAATCTGGCATGTGCATTGATTATTAATGACCCAGTTTTATAATAAGGTTGGCTTATTACTTATTATTCACATCTTTATCACATAAGTGTACAGTGCTCCATTATGTAACATTTAAAATATACACAAATATAAAAAAATGACTAGAAAAATGTTGCCAAGGTTCCTCCAGCTTTTTCCAGTTGGCACAAGAAGAAATGTCATACACAAAAAAGTGTCATATTCATGATTTTTTGAGTACCATAATTACAAGTCCTGTAGCAGTGGTACTGTTCCAGTACTGATTTCCAGTACTGATACTGTTTCAGTACTGATACAGTGTCAGTACTGAAAAAAATGGATCAGTTGATTGACAAAAAGTGAACTTAGTTGTTGCGCATATTTTGCCATTTGTTTAGCTCGACTTTTCTGCAGGGAAAAAAGAGCTATTGTCATTACTTGATTGTCGTCGTCGTTGTCGTCGTTGTCCGCGACCCCTGGTTAAAGTTTGTATGTAAGCTTGTATCTCCCAAACCACATTACATAATGGATGGAAACTTCGCATATGTATTCAGCATCACTAGTTGACAACACAGTCAGGTGATATAACTCTTGCTTTTTTTGACAGAATTATGGCCCTTTTCATACTTAGAAAACTTGGTTAAAGTTTGTATGCAAGCTTGTATCTCGCAAAGAACTTAACATAGTATATTAAAACTTCACACATGCATTGGGCATCATAACACAACACCACATAGCCAGGTTCTATAACTCTTGCATCTATTTAAACAAAATTATGGCCCCTTTTGTACTTCATCAATTTGGTTAAAGTTTGCATGTAATTTTTTATCTCGCAACATACTTTACATAATGGATTAAACTTCACACATGCATTCAGCATCATTAGACAACACCACAGAGTTAGGTGATGTAACTCTATATTACATATTTGTCTGTGATTTGTATAGGAAATACTGGGAATAGAATTTCCGTGGGAGATATTTCCCAGTACGGAACATTGCTCGGTCATTTCAGTCAGTGGCGGGAACGCCAAATGACGTTTCGATTGTTTTACGGACGTCTTCGTCAGATTCCGCCACTAGGAAATACCGATTACGGAAATTAACGAAGAGTTCCGGTTCCACTTGTTTTGTTTGTATGGCGTAACGTTGTCTTGGTGTTCTCATGCAAACTGGTGTAAAAAGGCGTGAATCATTAGAAATATTAATAAAATATCATTTTAAATTATGTAATATATAGTTTAATAACCAATGTTTTTGAGATACTGAAAATATCTCCCTCTGTAGAGAAATGGCCCTGATATAAGAACTCGTGCTCCGCACTCGTTCGCACTCTTTCTTATATCGGGGCCATTTCTCTACAGCGGGAGATATTTCCCGTATCTCAAAAATACTGGTTATTAAACTCTCTTGCTTTTATTTTAACAAAAGTATCGCCTCTTTTAGTTTACATCTCCAGAAGTACTTCTTGGTTAAAAATTGTATGTAATTGATGGAAACCTTGTTTATCAATTATAATTCACCAAAGTCGAGCGTCTGTTGCTACAGAATATAAAAAAAATAAAAGCTGTGATTCTAACAACTGCAAATGATGAAACATTTATATATTGAACACATTTTTTTTTTACATGCATAATGGTTAGCCATATACACATGTACCTTGCGTAATGGTTAGCCATATACACATGTACCTGTCTGTATGAAAATGCTTAGTAACTACCGATTTGGGAGTTTTCTGCAAGCAGGGTTAAGTTCGCTCAAATTTGGTTAAAATATATGCCAGATTTTGCTCAAATTTGAGTAAAACATACAATTTTGCTCAAATTTCAGTAAAAGAAACTATCTCTTGCTCAGATTTGGGGTATAGTGTTATTGTATGGGATAATGTGAGAATTTAATTTTTGGTGACGCAAAAAAAATAATTATAATAATAAAAAGAAATCAGATTCATCCGGTTCAGATTGGGAAAAATTTGAACCTTTCATATACCTGTTTTAATTGAAACATCTGAGCTATGTTCTAATAAAAACAGTTGTACTTCCTGTTGGAATTCTAAATACCCATGAAAGATTCTTTTCATATTTTTAAAAAGAATCTCCAAAGCAGAAAAGAAACATGGTGGAACAAATATTTTTGAAGTGGAAAAAAACTAAACTATTTGTAATGAGCAAATTGTTGAAGTTAATGTATGATTACAGTTAAGTTCAAGAAGAAGAAGCCCCCAACGGCCCCAGTTATTGTGGACACCAGTGATAGGCAGACCAAGTTTAATGAGATGACGGCGGAAAATCCCGCCCCGATGTTGGGTATGTTTGTTTTTGTATTAAGATACCATTTTAAAGTATCTCGACAGTTAGACCAAGTCAAGTTCTAGACAAGATCCTCGTTTCAGTCCCTCCTGAAATTGCTTGAAAGCAATGTGCTAAAGTAACTCAACAGTTAGACCAACTCAAGGTCAAGTTAAGATCTTTGTTTCACTCCCACCTGAAATTGCTAGAAAGCAATGTGCTAAAGTAACTCAACAGTTAGACCAACTCAAGGTCAAGTTAAGATCTTTGTTTCACTCCCACCTGAAATTGCTAGAAAGCAATGTGCTAAAGTAACTCAACAGTTAGACCAACTCAAGGTCAAGTTAAGATCTTTGTTTCACTCCCACCTGAAATTGGTAGAAAGCAATGTGCTAAAGTAACTGGACGGTTAGACCAAGTCAAGTTAAGATCTTTGTTTCACTCCCGCCTGAAATTGGTAGAAAGCAATGTGCTAAAGTAACTGGACGGTTAGACCAAGTCAAGTTAAGATCTTTGTTTCAATCCCAACTGAAATTGGTAGAAAGCAATGTGCTAAAGTAACTGGACGGTTAGACCAAGTCAAGTTAAGATCCTTGTTTCAATCCCACCTGAAATTGGTAGAAAGCAATGTGCTAAAGTAACTGGACGGTTAGACCAAGTCAAGTTAAGATCTTTGTTTCACTCCCACCTGAAATTGGTAGAAAGCAATGTGCTAAAGTAACTGGACGGTTAGGTTAGACCAAGTCAAGTTAAGATCTTTGTTTCACTCCCACCTGAAATTGGTAGAAAGCCATGTGCCAAAGTAACTCAACAGTTAGACCAACTCATCCTTGTTTCACTCCTGCCTGAAATTGGTAGAAAGCCATGTGCTAAAGTAACTCAACGATTAGACCAACTCATCCTTGTTTCACTCCTGCCTGAAATTGGTAGAAAGCAACGTGCTAAAGTAACACAACGGTTAGGCCAAGTCATGTTCAAGTTAAGATCCTTGTTTCACTCCTGCCTGAAATTGGTAGAAAGCAATGTGCTAAAGTAACACAACGGTTAGGCCAAGTCATGTTCAAGTTAAGGTCTTTGTTTCACTCCTGCCTGAAATTGGTAGAAAGCAATATGCTGAATTTGAACTAAATGCAAGCATACTTCTTTACATCTTGTTTGATAGCTAAACAACAAAATGTATCGATGGGATGAATGCGGCTTCCAGTTTCTGAGAAAAATGCTTTCGTACATATGTACGGCCAGACGTAGCGACAGACAAGTGTTACACTATATTTGCCCGCTCCACTTTTGCTGTAGGGCGTAAAAATGACTACCAGTGGATTTTGTAGCAGTTTTCTTGTATTTCAGGTTTGGAGTTCGTGACAGAGTTCCAGAAGCCTGATTTCAGGGCCGCTGCGAGATATGTCTGTAATTTATGTGAATCCAAGTGTGATGGATCAACCATCATACCACATGTTGTAGGGCTCAAACATAGACTCAACTACTTCGTAAGTTTAACCTAAGACTGTTTCACTTCAGATGGTTCAAGTGAGCTATTGTGATCACTTTTCATCTGTCTATCAACAGTTGCTTCAAATGACAATCTTCTCCATAACAGCTTGGTCACTTTTTAACAAACTTTACGTGAATGATTCTGAGGTCAATGGTTCTCAGATTTGTTAATATCAAGTCATGTTCAAGATGGCCCCCATTACCATAAAAGGTTGAAACCTTAAAAAATCTTCTGGAGAACCACTGAACAGATTTCGACGGGTGGGGGCTTTGAAATCACTCAGTAGAAATCACTTCACCGCTCACCGCTGTGGATTCGGTCATTCATGGGCCTAGAAATCTTTATGTGAGGAAGCTATCCAGCTGGCTTGCAGAACATCGGTGGTTCTACCCAGGTGCCCACCTGTGCACGAAAATTACACCTGAGGCCTTCCTCCACCAATGAAAGCCCGTAAAGTCGCCATATGATCTTAGCTGTTGGTGCAACTATAAAGTACAATTCAATTGAATTAAAAGATAACATCAATCCTCATACAATTATTTATTTGCATTTCCATCAGTTAGTTGTGGTCACTTTTGTTTCCGACCAATAACTTCAATTGATGAAAATTTAGGACAATGTGCCATAAAATCACCAGACACTTCCCACCCAAACCCTCTATCTTAATAAATATCCTCTTTTTCATTTGTTAATATTGCTCATGGATATATTTCTGCTATTTTGTGTATAGATTGCTGGTATGAAGAGAGGTTTCACTTTCTCTGATTGTATATCAGGTGTATAATTTGTTATCTGAAAAAACGAATTTCTCGTTCAGCTGTTGTTATAATATGGACTCAGTAATCAAGGCTCAACTTCTTTGTCAGTTAAACGTTAACCTTTTATAATTTGATCTATTCGTAGTCACTCAGCTGCTCTTTACAGTTGTTTTATATTCTATAACATCTTTGACTTGTTCGATCTAAATGTTTTTGTTTCTTGGAGTAAAATTAAATACATGTATCAAAGAGATGATACTTTTTAGTTGTTATAAAAACACATACATACATATCAGCTTGATAAAGCCTTAAAACTATATTCCATTAATACATGGAGCCCCAGGAAGGCACTTTTGAAACCGAACACCCACCCATAGATGCACAGTTGAGTTTAAAGAACCAAATACTGGAAAATAGGGTTAACTCATAGATGTTTATTATATTGCCTTCCTGGGTTCCCGGGTATGTTTATGGAATATCCCTAAGATATCTATATGTAAAAAAAGCATGTTTTAAATCGCATTATAGAAACAAAAAAGACCCCATATGTTCGAACACCTGACAAAGTATAATTCCAAGAGGAAGAAGTCTGAGATGAACGCCAACTGCGAGGACTTTGCCAAACAGGTAGAACAGGAGCTGGGGAGAGGGGAGGTCAAGGTCAAGATAGAGTTGGAAAACCTGGAAACGGAGGATGAATTAACCGTGAGTCGTTCAAAATTATATACCTTCTTTCTATCTGTTTTCGACCGCCATGTGATTTTCGACTGATGGCAGATATTACGTCTGCACATGTTTATAGTGCAAATTTCGTCATCAACTTTTATGACCGTCTGCTTAATGAATAGTTTTAAACAACAACAGAAAAAAACTTGCAAATAAGACTGAGTTTTTAAGGCTATGGATAATTTTCCTGTTGATATTTTATCACTTTACCGGTGTTCTCGTCATTAAATGTATCCCATTTTAAAGCAGACACACAAAATAACATATTTTATAACGCAATGATGATTTAATCCTTTGCCTTTCATAAGATATCAACATGTTTTATTTAATCGTAAAATGAGAAATAATAAACGGCTTATGTCAAAGACTGGGGTACCAGCATAAAACATGATAAAATATCGGTGTTTGCGTTAAAACATATGGTAATTTTTATGTTAGTACATTTCCCATTTGACATGTGACCTAAATTCTTGACAAGCAGGCGGCCAAGTTATGAAAACAGCAGAAGACAATAATTTAAAGACTCCACAGTATTGAAGAAGATAGATTTTAAGGTGATGAGGGTACTCATATTTTTCATAGAAAATAAGTAGGGCTTTATTTCTTCCTGTTCGATTAAAAATATTAAAAAATAGTTGATGATTTTGCTTTTTTTCTTTGCGCTGTCAGCCAGTGTGAATTTGCATAAAATTTCCCGTATGAAAATACTGCATCTCGGGGGGAAAAACTATAGTAAATAAAGTGATCGGAAACACGGGAAACACATGAGGTCATACATTTACAGATGTTATCGGATGGAAAATAAACAAAACTTAAAGTCGCGGTAGTTTTTGTTGCAGTTTGAATTCTTTATTTAAGCTAACATCATATTTTGTCAAATATATAATGTTTTACTGATATATGTAGCCAACTGTCGTTAAGTGGTCGTAAACAAAGAGGTCGAGGATATATAGGATCTTTAAGGTATTATCCCACAATCAACAGGCAAATTTTACAACGGATGTACACTGTTTCTAAACTTACTGATGAGGAGGTATATATATAACGTAGATATTTTGAGAATGCAAACTCTAATGAAACAATATAAATGGCTTTAACCAGCCAGACCAAACCTTAAACTGGAACGTTGGATTCAGTTACCAACTCGTAATTCATAATAAATGCTCCAAGAGTGTTTTTTTTACATTTATAATTATTATGTGCAACATACGTCAGGGTTCTCAATAGATGCGAACACACGCGTTTTGACGCATGGAAATTCAATTTGACCCAATTCTGACGCAGCTAATTTACCACCTGTGCGTTTTTATGACGCGCGTGTATTTGCTTCCAAGCATCAATCCAATACACATGTACCTATTTTCGATAGCCCAAACATCACAATAATAAGCACGCGCTGCATAACAGTGATTGACATCTTGCCTGACGACCTTGATCGCCTCTCAAATTCGCTGCTGTCACAGCTTGTGGCACAGAGGCGGAAATAACCTGTCTGTAAATGGTGTCACTGTGTAATCTAATCGCTGCTATTGTGTTAATAATTTAACAATTATCTTTGAAGATTATGATGCTTTTTGATGGTGGAGACTATTATGACTTGATTGGATTAACTGTTTAATTGATTGCTACCGGCTTCTGATCGATTACCGGTTAATTAGACCGAACTGAGATAAAACAAATGCTAGCGGTCAAACATGTGAAAAATATAAAATCGGCAAAACTAAAATTGACTTTATTCGTGTTTATTGACGTTGTTTTGTTGTTTGTTAATTTTGTTTTAAAGAACAAAGAAATATAATTTTAATGAGGATAATTGAAATATTTATAAATCGGCGAAATGTACATAAACAGCGTGTATTTTACCCTGGGTTATCGTTCAGTCAAAACTTACCAGACATTACGCATTGTGATATTTTGTGTTGACGTACTATTTTTGTGCTGTCGAGTAACAGACTTTATTAATTTATGTATGTTCAAAATTTATGTATGTTCAGTACACAAATGGTGCAAAGAAGTATATTTTAATTTATAAATGTCATCGCAGTCTACGAAACGGCCTGTGTGTTGGGGATGCACTGTCTGAGGTAGTCTCATTTATTTGACGTCTTCGGGTGCCTTTTTTTTTTTACATACGGACGTTTATAGATGCACCCAGGTGCAGTCTGACCCCGAAGAAGCAGAAAATAAGAGAGCTAGTGTTATAATAACACCAATAACTTATAATATATAATATCACCAATAACTTATAATTTTAACAGATGTGGACCCCAACTTATTAAACAACCTTTCATAACTTTGAATCTTTGACATAATGACACATTATTTTAAAATGGAATAGTAGTTTTTTAAGTTCAAATGCATATCCTTGCACACCTTTCTTGGCAAAATAAAATATTTACAGAATTCACTAAAATTAAAGTTATTAAAGGATGTTTTATAAAACGGCGCTTCGATTTGTTTGATTTATATTTGACTTTTGACATTTCAATTTTGACCCTTGGGATTTTTGAGTCAAGGGTCATTTGACTATTCACTTTTAAAGTCTATTGAGAACCCTGTACGTAATTAAGATATAAACCTGATTTTTGGTTGACTATTTTAAAAAAAAAAATGATGTAAAGTAGGTATAATGTGCATTAAAATCCTTTAAGTAATTGTTTATTTTGTACATTACAGGAGATGATGAAAAGACAGTCACAAGCACTGAGAGAGAAAGTAGAGGAAATGGAGAAACTGCCTGATCCAATAGAAGAAAATGAAAATTGGAATGGTTAGTAAAATAAACATCTAAATTGTAGTTTTGCTTCTTCCTAGTTTAACAAACCGTCGCAAGAGGGTCACTTTCAATTTTAAATCTCACGTGAAAGAGCAATCAAGGAAGGTAACTCTTGGGCTTATGACCAAATCAAAGTATCAAGAGTTGTGAAAATATAACCTGATAAATTTAAATGAGGTTATTGAATAGTTGCCAGGATTCTGATAATCATTAATATGTGTGACTGAGATGGTCTGTAAGGACGTTGTTACTATTTCATGATTTCTGTAGTTTGTTGACCCGCTGAATCATGCACAAATTAAATAAAGTCAAAAATGAATGACATCTGAATGACTTAATGTTAAAATTGTGCATGATACAGTAAAGGTTACATTAATAAATTACAGAAAACAACAGAGAACAATTAATTTTAAGTATTTAATTCCAACAATTCACTTATTTTTAGCTCTACTGATCAAAGATCAGCAGAGCTTATGCTGTGGTGCGGTGTTAGTCGTCCGTCTGGCTGTCCGTAAACTTTTTATTTCGGCGACTACTCTTCTGATGGATATTCATGAAATTTTACAGGTATGTTGCCCATGATGTCTAGTTGATCCTAGCGAAAATTCCCATTGATGTAAAATACAAGATGGCCGCCAAAGCTAAAAATAGATTTTTAAAAAAACAAGTTTGTAGCGACTACTTTTTGAAAACTATAAGTGATATTGATATGGGACTTCTTCTAAAATAATCAGCATGACATGTTGTTGGTCCTTGTCGAAATCCTTTTGATTCGACGTTAAACATGGCTGCCAGAGGCCATCTTTCTTTACATAGAGTTATATAGTAAAAACTTGTAGCAACTACACCTCTGAAACTACTTGACGGATTGTCATGAAATTTCACAGAAATGTTGCTCTTGATGTCTTATTGATCATAGCAAGATTTCAGATCGGCCGGAAATTCAAGATGGCCGTCACGGCTAAAACTAGATTTTTAAAAAACAAATTTGTAGCGAATACTGCTTGAAAACTATAAGTGAGATTGGTATGGGACTTTTTCTAAGATGACCAGCATGACATGTTGTTGATCCTTGTCGAAATTTATTTTGATTCGACATTAAACATGGCCGCCAGTGGCCGTCTTTGTTTACATAAGAGTTATATAATAAAAACTTGTAGCGACTACTCCTCTGAAACTACTTGACAGATTTTTCATGAAAATTTACAGGAATGTTGTTGTTGATGTCTAGTTGATCCTAGCAAAATTTCAGATCGGCCGGAAATTCAAGATTCAAGATGCTGCTAACAATAGATTTTAAGAAAACGAATTTGTAGCGACTACTTCCTAAAAGCTATAAGTGATATTGATATTGGACTTCTTCTAAGATGATCAGCATGACATGATGTTGGTCATGATTGAAAATCATTTTGATTCAACGTTGGCTCCCAGTGGCCATCTTTGTTTACATAGAGTTATATAGTAAAAGCGTGTAGTGATAGTAAAAGCATGTAGCGACTACTCATCTGAAACAACTTGAAGGATTTTCATGAAACTTAACAGAAATGTTGCTCTTGATGCCTAGTTGATCCTAGCAAAATTCCAGGTCGGCCAGGAATTCAAGATGGCCACTATGGCTAAAAATAGATTTTTAAGTAGCGACTACTTCTTGAAAACTAAAAGTATATATATATGATATTGATATGGGACTTTTTCTAAAATGATCAGCATGACATGATGTTGGTCCTTGTTGAAAACTATTTTGATTCAACATTAAAATGGCTGCCAGGGGCCGTCTTTATTTACATAGAGTTATACAGTAAAAACTTGTAGTGACTACTCCTCTGAAACTACTTAACAGATTTTCACAGGAATGCTGATCTAGCTATCAAAACCTATCAGTAGAGCTTCAAGGTCATTGACCTCTTGTTATTTTATTTTATTTATGTTTTGTTATTGTCCCATTAATTTTTTTACCTCAATTTTAAAATTCTCCCAACTGTCACCATTCCTGACACCATTGTTTCCCCTCCCCATCACACTCTCCTCCACACCCACCCATCCACATTTTCAAAAAAAATAAAACATTAAAAAATCTTCAATACATTTTTGATCTTTTTTAACTCTACTGGCCAAGGACCGGCAGAGCTTATGGGATGGTGTGTTGTCCGTCTTCCGTCGTCCGTCCGTCCGTCCATTAACTTTTCTTCAAACGACTTCTCCTCAGAAACCGTTCGGCTAATTTTGACCAAACTTCACATGGATGATCCTTAGATGAATGCTTTTTAGATTTGTTAAAATTAGGTCAGCACTACATCCAAGATGGCTGCCATTACCATATATGGTCGAAACCTTAAAAAATCTTCTTCTCCAGAACCGCTGGACAGAATTCAACAGCTTTTCTTTTAAAATGATTGCCAAGGCCTAGACTACCAAGATTGTTCAAATAAAGTTCCCGGGGTCAAAAATGGCCGTGCCCCGGGGGTCCAAAGTTTGTATATTGAGGTTTTGCATGTTTTTCATATAGACATATAGGAAAAAACTTGTAAAAAATCTTCTTCTCTGAAACCACAAGGCACAGAGCTCTCATGTATTACATGTAGCATCAGCTTATGGTCCTCTACTAAGTTTGTTCAAATGGTGAGCCTGAGGTCAAATTTGTCCCCACCCCGGGAGTCACAGTTTTACATAGACTTATATAGGATTTTTTTTTAAAAATCTTCTTCTTGGAAACTACAACAGCCAGAGGTTTGATATTTTGCATTTACTATAAGCTTATGGTCCTTTACCAAGTTTGTTCAAATGGTGACCCTTGGGTCACATTTGGCCCCGCCCCAAGGGTCACATGTTTTACATAGACATCTATAGGGAAAAACTTAAAAAATCTTCTTCTCTGAAACTGCAAGAGCCAGAGGTTTAATATTTTGCATTTGCTATAAGCTTATGGTCCTCTACCAAGTTTGTTCAAATGGTGACCCAGGGGTCATATTTGGCCCCACCCCGGGGGTCACAGTTTTACATAGGCTTGTATAGTGAAAAACTGAAAAAAATCTTCTTCTCTGAAACTGCAAGAGCCAGAGGTTTAATATTTTGCATTTGCTTTAAGCTTGTGGTCCTCTACCAAGTTTGTTCAAATGGTGACCCAGGGGTCACATTTGGCCCCACCCCGGGGGTCACAGTTTTACATAGGCTTGTATAGGGAAAAACTGAAAAAAATCTTCTTCTCTGGAACCACATGGCACAGAGCTCTCATGTATTACATGTAGCACCAGCTTATGGTCCTCTACTAAGTTTGTTCAAATGGTGACCCTGGGGTCAAATTTGTCCCCGCCCGAGGGTCACAGTTTAACATAGACTTATATAGGATTTTTTTTAAAATATCTTCTTCTCGGAAACTACAAGAGCCAGAGGTTTGATATTTTACATTTATTGTAAGCTTATGGTCCTTTACCAACTTTGATCAAATGGTGACCCTCGGGTCACATTTGGCCCCGCCCCAAGGGTCACATGTTTTACATAGACATGTATAGGGACAAACTTAAAAAATCTTTTTCTCGGAAACTGCAAGAGCCAGAGGTTTAATATTTTGCTGTTGCTATAAGCTTATGGTCCTTTACCAAATTTGTCACATGCTTGTTTTAAATTTCTTTATTTTTTAATTATTTGTTTTTATAATTATTTTTTTTAATTATTTCTTTTTTTTTTTTTTTAATTTTTTTTTTTTATTTTTTTATTTTTATGTTTTAATTTATTTTTTTGTAAAAACTTTTTTTTTTTTTTTTTTTTTTTTTTTTTTTTTATTAACTTGGAAAACCAGCCAGATCTGACCATTAATGGCGGAGTTATGGCTATATTTTGCCTCTTTACGACGATAGTCACTTGCTTCATTGATGTCATAAGAGCCATATTCGCCAGTAGAGCGTCCACAGGCCCTCTTGGGCCTCTTGTTTATTATCTTGTAATCCCCAGTATTTATTTTAAAATCATGTTTGTTAAAAGGTTTATTATTAACTATTCATGAATTTTATAATGTATTTGTCAGGAAAAAAACGAGGTGGTCTGTCTTGTTATGATAAACTTGTGGATATTGTAATGGGACATATGGCAATCGGTATTTTGTATAGACTCACAGCATTCC
Source organism: Cyrtodaria siliqua (assembly GCA_037043455.1). Lineage (NCBI taxonomy): Eukaryota > Metazoa > Mollusca > Bivalvia > Adapedonta > Hiatellidae > Cyrtodaria > Cyrtodaria siliqua. The sequence goes on from JAWPHD010011683.1 coordinate 29,344, forward strand.
GTGAAGTGAGCTTTTTCAAACAGGTATATTTTTGACATAGGTTTTTACTTCATTTAAATAAGTGTGATGTTTTTCATCTTTTCATAAAATTAAAAAAACTCATTCCTCATACACCCCTTTTTTCTTTTGTTTAGGGCCAGTGTTGAAGAAGCCACGTTACGGACCAGGGTCTGAACAGTTTGGAAGAGGGAGAGGGTAAGTGTTTTACAAGTTCCTTACAATCACTGACCAGTGCCTGAAAAACTTGGCAGAGTGTAAGTATATCATAACTTTCTTTCAATATTAAAGTTAACTGAAGCATAAATGACTCGACCACTAATAGCTTTAAAATTAATCTCTTTTTTTTCCAACAACAACATATTTATAATATCTTGCCATCATACTGCCTGGGGGATATATATTGTTCTTGTTGTTTCTGTATTTACAATTTTCAACAGCTTTTCATAAAACTCAGAAAAATACCAATTAATACATGTCGCGTCCCGTCCCATCACGTAACACATTTTTGTCGCGTCACGTAACGCATTTTTATTACTTGCATTTTTCAAACAGTTTTGATGGCTTGTTCCCAAACTTCATCTGATGACCTTATGTCCCTCTAAATCACCTATTGTTCTTTGCCTAATTTATTACAGAATTATGGCCCCATTGTTTGACTTTATGCGGGGTATTCATCATCTTCAGTGATAGTTTAGTTATGCATAGTAACATTTTACATATTATAATGTGTAATAGCTGGTTACATGTGATATTTTTGTGTTGCAATAATTATAACTGTTCCGTATTTTAATAAAAGGCGAGGAATTGGTCGTGGTTATGACTATCCGGGTCCTCATGTGGGTTATGACAGACGATATCCGCCAATAGCCGATGACAGACAATACCCGCCAGTGGATGATACCAGGCGATACCCGCCCAGAGAAGACGCCAGACGATTCCCACCCGTTGGCGACTTTAAAGACGCATACAGTGAAAGATTTAATCCATACCGACATCCGGATGAGGATCCTTTCTATGAAAGGTATAGTATTGTGTTGCATTGCTAACGTGTTGTGTCGCATTGCTAACATTTTGTGTCATATTGCTAACGTGTTGTGTCGCATTGCTAACGTGCTGTGTCGCATTGCTAACGTGCTGTGTCGCATTGCTAACGTGCTGTGCCGCATTGCTAACGTGCTGTGTCGCATTGCTAACGTGCTGTGGCGCATTGCTAACGTGCTTTGGCGCATTGCTAACGTGCTGTGTCGCATTGCTAACGTGCTGTGTCGCATTGCTAATTTTCACAGCTTACTAAGTGCATAGAATGTTTCTTGTTTATCCTCCCTTTAACCACTAATATCCCTTTTTCAGATTACGTTTTAACTGCTCTTTTCATCAAGTTAAAAGCCTCAGGGTTTTGAGCATCATGAGTGATTTGTATACAATTTGAAGCTTGTTTCCTTACCGATGTAACAAAAAGAAAAGTTATACTTACTGTAGGGTTTTTGCCTACAATTAGTTTTAGTTTAATTTTGCTGTCATTAAAATTAATGATCCTGATCACTTCAGACGCATGACTGAGGAGAAACGACGCCTTGACGACCTTTATGTCATGGAGAGTCATCGTCTCAGCGACCCACAGCTGGAGAGCCGACGATTGGAGGACATCTTGGCGCGTAAATCTTATCTTGACCAGCTCGAGTTGCGGAGGGTGGAAGACGTGATGGAGAGGCGTAAAAAACTAATGGAGCAAAGTGTAGACTTTCAGCGACTTAAGAGATATGAAAGATATGCAGAAAGGTAGAGTTTTTAAAATATGTATTACGAAAATATTCCATTCCATAGTTTAACATAGAGAAAACTTTGTGATTACCTGTCATTCCCCCAGAGACAGAATGCACAACCTGCTCACTACCATGCCAAATAACACCTGCATGGCTACCTCCTATTTTAGCTCAACTGTTCGAAGAATGCAATCATCTTTCATCTGCGTTATCATCGGCATCCACGTCAACAACTGGACAAAATTGAATAAAATTTCCCACAACTTTTCCCCACCAATAAACTACATAAGAGCTGCAGGTTGATAATTGTACCTTCAATTTATACCAAATGGCCGCAAATAGTCGAGCATGCTATTCTTCCGACAGCTTTGTTTTAAATTATCCTGAACAAGAAAATGTTCGCTGCATTTAATGGGTTTCAGTCACAGATGGTACGAAAGCAACACTGCCTGAATAAATTATTTAGTGTTCTTAAAAATAGGTAAGTGTGAAGTACTAATATTAGTAACTGTTAAACTTGTCTTTGTTAAAATATCTGAGCTTTGATGAAATCAGTTTCTGTTGAAAATGCTCTGCTAAAATACTCTTTAGGAAACTTAGAAATTATTTTGTTATTCGACCATTAATACTGTTTCAAAATGGCAGGCTCCCAGCAGCAGAGAAGACAGTTGAGACTGATATAGGGGCCAGAGGTGCAAGTGATAACGGGCCCACAGGGGCAAGTGATACAGGAGTCGCAGGGGCAGGCAGTAGTTACAGACCGAGCATGGAGGAATTGATCGCCCACAGGAGGAAAAACGCGGACTATGTAGCCAAACTACAAGAAAGACCAAAAGTGGACAACTCACTACTACCATCACGGTATGTAGAAAGATAGGGGTTATTGGGAAGACACAATTTTGAGATTTCTCTTTTCTTACCCTGTCCCATACAGGCAGCCCATTTAGTTCCTCGTCAGTAAGTGGGTCTTAGGTCAGAGTCATAGCACTGCACTCTGTACACATTCATTCATAATAGATAAAAGGAACACAATTTTTATATATATCTAAATCACATACAAAGATTTGTTTTGTTCTGACTTGCAATATAGGAAGTTCAAACCTATATTGGAAAAGTATCTGTGTTGAAAGTCGAGTCATTAAAACCCACTGCTTCATCGGTATGAAATGGGCTTTAACCGTAGAGCCCCAGGTGTTGGAGTTCATCCTCCACGAATGTAAGGCAACTCGAAGAATCATTTTCTATTGTTAGAATAAGGTTGTTCCAGATTCCTGCGCAACTGTTATTCTCACCTAGCTCCTTTATATACCTAGCCTGAATAATGTGTTGACAATACGTTGAACAACATTTTGTATGTTTTAGAAGACCATGTTTTTTCTGACTGAAATGGTATTTTTAAGACAGATTTCACTGTTAATCTTTTTATCACATACAACTTGCATTGATCTGAATGACAGATGATGAAGATACTGGCCCCCAAAATGAAAATCGTCCAGACTTTGACAATGTATTAAGCATTGTGAACAAAATTGTTCTGCTAAATAAAATTGTTTTATTATTTTTGTTCAATGGTATATTAGGGCTATTCCATTTAAACAGACGTGAGACCCCAGGAAGGCATTTTTCAAATTAAACACCCAACCATAGATGCAAGATTGAGTTCACCCATAGATGTTTATTGAATTGCCTTCCTGAGGTCCAAGGTATGTTTAAATGAAATAGCCCTAAGTCACATATAATAAAATAGCATTAATTTCGACAGTATTTTGAATGTTTAGCTGATTGGTATTGTTTACTTTTGTGTATATTTGTATTAATACAGCTGAAAGATACCTTCTGTATATTTTATAAAATACATTTTCTGTTTAAGAGACGATGCAATTTCAGAACTTTGCAAAATGATCCCTTATAAGACCTCATTTTAGAGAAAAGCTCCTTTGTATCAAAGTAGATCTTCATATAAATGTGTTATTTATCAGTATGGGGTTTAAGTTGAGTTTGAAATAACCGAAACACGTTATTTTCAAGAACAAAATTATTTCCCTTTGACATAATAAGAGTTCATTCCTCTTACTTTTGGTAAAATAACTCGTGGATACTTTCATAAAAAAATGATCTTCATTACTAGTTGCTGCAGTAATAAAACCCAAGCAATAAATCCTTTCACCAGAAAACTAGACCATCTATTTGGATAAGGATGGCACCATTATGTATGATTGACCTGGAGTCAAGTAATTACCAATTTTGATATGTAACATGTACCATCTTTAAGACCTTGTGATTTCTAAACATTACGTAAAAGAAGAAATAGAAAATTAGTTTACAACAATGATAAAAGCACCAGGAGAAAATAGCATATATTATAGGAAAATTCTGGTTTTGATAGAAAACAGATTTAAAAATAGATGAAAATGAACGCATATCTGAAAATAGCTTGTTGCAGTTATTTTGAGAAAAAAACAACCCAAAACTAATAACCTAAACAAGATGCCCAGGAGGACCTGTGGACTCTACTTGCTAAAATGGCTCTTATATAAAGGGTTGTCGTCATAAAATTCTCTTCAAAACTTCTTTTAAAAAATCGCAAAAAAACCCACACACAACAGAAATTTAAACCCTTCACCCTAGCTAACAATTTAAAAAAAATAAAAAAAATTAACTGAAACAAGTTAAAAAAAATAAAAAATAATAAAATGAAGGTGCTAGAGTGTTCACAATGCAGAATATGGCATTTTTCACCAAACAAGGGCCATAACTCTGGTGTTACTAATCCAATCTGGCTGCTTTTCGAGCTTTCATTGATACCAACAATTTAGCTATGTTTGGTAAAGATCTGGTCTGGAATTCACCAACCTTTCTTGAGAAAATTCTTAGAATTAAGCCCAAGTATGCAAATTTAAATATCAAATATTTTATTAAATTTCCAATCTCATTAAAACCAAATCCTAATTATGCGTTGACACTCTCAGCTAAAGGATCTGACAACACTGCCTTGGAGGTCACGTCAGATCGACCTTCCATCTAATCCATATTCATGAGAAGATCAACTAAATTCCACCAATGAAATTGCGCGTTTCATTATGCCCTTGTTTTCAGATGCTGTTTGAGAACTTCACAAACGAAAATCCACATAAAACACATATATCCGAAAAAAGATAAAGCCGCCGTGTGTTAATGCTATGGATTGCATGAAGTGCACTAAATGGCATGTTTTTACAGCAAGAAAATTTACTGTTATTTTAAAAGAAAATCATAGGCGCAGTCTCGTTTTTTTAAAACATTCAGAATATTATTCTACCGAGACTATTACAACATTAGGTTTTCAGTATATATTAATACATTTGGCCCGCTAGCACAGTTGGTAGCGAGGTAGACTATTGAGACGTTCTATTATTATTACCTGTGAGTGTGAATTTTAGTTTTGGGTTACGAGTTCAACCTTACGAAGCGGTAATTTGGCGTTTTTTGTACTGCTATTGAATTCCGTCAAACAATCTTGGTTTTATTCAGCAAATATTCAATAATGATTGATGTGTTATGTTTGTCAAAGCAATTTTTTTGTGTTTTATAAGCTAAAAGTAACGGACATCATCTCTTTCAATACCGAGCTTAGGCTGCTCCACAGCGTTTGACTGAAATGCGACATGCACAGTGAAGCAGTCTATACCGATCGATTTTGTAGGCTGAAATCTGATTGGCTTATCGTAAGGTCAATCTGATGTGACCTCCAATGCAGTGTTGTCAGATCCTTAGTAGTGTAGAGTATCATAGCGTGATAAAGGGTCTGATTTTAATGAGATTGTTAAGTTTTTAGTCTAAACTTTTATAACAAACTGCTATGTTTAAAAATGATAAATACTAATAAATAGCAATTGCATACAAGTTTTTGTCTTTGAATGTCATGGGCATACGTGTGAACGATATTTGAGTACTTTAGCTCAGGTCTAAAAATTGTTTAAAGAATGGTTGGTGAATTTCAGGCCAGGTAAAAATGAAGGTCCTGTCATGTTAATGAGGCAAAATATAGCATATTTAAGAAAATCAAGGGCCATAACTCTGGTGTTACTGGTCCGTTCTGCAAAAAATGAAGGCCCTGTTGTGTTAACGAGGCAAAAGATAATGGACGACGGACAACTTGCCATCCCATTATTATTTAAAAAATAAAGCAAGAGACACCCCTTACTGTTTATAGTACCAAGTTTTGTATAACATGTTGGATAATGATGAGATGCTTTTTGTACATAGAGGATCTGACATGAGTTGTCATTTCATACAAAATTTTATTAAACGAGTTCAGGAATGGTAGAGGCTCGCTTAATAACAAATTCCTGGACGAGTTTAATAAAATTTTATATGAAATGACAACGAGTGTCAGATCCTTTTTATCACATGGCTCAAAAACGATAAGAAACTACACATTATTGCTTGTGGTGAATCTACTTATGGCGGACTGTTACCCTCACAACATCGCCGATTCAGTGCTATATCCACGGACTCCACGGACTAAACGGGTGTTCCGGGACATTGACTAGACGAACGTACTGACACTGCACTTGATTCGGTCGCCTTGTTTTACACATGGTTAATATAAGGAAATACGTAATGGGTATATTATACGGAATACAAGCAGTTCCATTTGATAAAACTATCTCTTCAGAGGCTTGTTCCTCAAAGTGTTTAAAGAACCAGTGTTTTTTTATAGCCGTCATTTTCAATCTATCCAGTCTTCAGAATGAATGGTGTTTTATGGCACGTCGACACATAAATAGGTCATATTGTGCGCAAAAACTCATGAAAGATGAAGAAATGAAGTAGTAAATAAAAATTAATGTAAATATATAAAGATAAAACTATTTACAAATAAGGGATGATATTGTAGTAATATAAACTATATATACATGTAAGAGATTGCAAATGTGCTTTTTATGTTTTTGCCATGTGATTAGTGTGTCAATATAACTGTGTTGACAGTATTTCAAACTGTAGCGAATCCTTCCATGTTCGTATGATTGCAGGTTACAAGGACAAACAGCCGCCACAGCCACAAATGTAGACCTGGAAGCTAAGAAAGAACAGGCAGCTAAAGCTCTAACAGAGGTATGTATATCCTTCAATCTTACAATCGTGATAAACATTATATTTGGTTTGCTGCTATGTAGAAATGGGTCATCCTCCCCTGCTACAATATATCATTATTTTGACTGTCACTTGTAGCATGGTCGCTGACATTTCCTTTAATATTTGCACAGTTGTAAATCATTTAACTGAAAATAACATCTGTCAGAATGATTGGTGTTCCCCAACTACCAGTTATCGGAAGTTAGAGTATGGCAGGCAGATCAAATGGACATGCTTAAAAAACAAAGAGTATGGTCTCATCTCGTTGGTTGATTTAAACACCTTGGTGGTCTACACCCTTCTCGATGTTTAAATCAACCAACTTGATGAGACTTCTGCCTATTACTTGTCCTACAGTGACACTAACCTACAATACCTAATTCTTATTATTTGATGTTGGCACTAGTGATGCTAACTGCAACATCTTAACATTTGACTTTGTTATATAGGTGATAGGTAAATCTTACATGAGAGCCCATTTAATATTGAATTTATTAAACGAGTTGGATAAAAGTATATGATGCTCAGCTATCAATTTTATCCAACGAGTTCTAGTAATAAATTCAATATTAAAAAGGCACCAATATGAGATTCTGTTTATCACATAACTCCAAAAAAGTCTCATAAGGAAATGTTTTATTGCAGCTCCCATGTAGCTTACTATATATATATAAGGTTGTCGTACGATGATTTTGTATGATGGCGTTGTATGTTGACTCTGGATTGACACCCATGTCTTCTCTATATACCACCTTCTCTGTCTTCTCTATATACCACCAAACAACAGAACTTACGCGTCAATTTCCGTAATCCGGTATTTTAAACGGTTACAGAATTCAACGAAGCACTTCCGATGCATCCTGAGCTGAACACAAAGGACCAAACAATGATTCGACCTTCATTTGCATATTTATTTCACTAGTGTAATATAATAAATATATAATGACTTTATTACACGCCCACCTCACAAGTTATGTGATAAATTTGTAATATGCGTACTTACGACCAGGGCTAAAACTGTGTCATGTGTTCGTAGGACATGGCTGTACATATAATTAAGCTTGATTAAGTTCTTATGGCAGAGAGAAAGTGTAAGAACCATGATTTAACAATAAAAATCTTGTGTTTTAGGAAGCAGACAGTGTAGAACTGTGATTGAACGATCAAAATATTGTGTTGTAAGAAACAGACATTGTAGAACTGTGATTGAACGATCAAAATCTTGTGTTTTAGGAACCAGACATTGTAGAACTGTGATTGAACGATCAAAATCTTGTGTTTTAGGAAACAGACATTGTAGAACTGTGATTGAACAATCAAAATATTGTGTTGTAAGAAACAGACATTGTAGAACTGTGATTGAATGATCAAAATCTTGTGTTTTAGGAACCAGACATAGTAGAACTGTGATTGAACGATCAAAATCTTGTGTTTTAGGAACCAGACATTGTAGAACTGTAACAATCAAAATCTTGTGTTTTAGGAACCAGACATTGTAGAACTGTGATTGAACGATCAAAATCTTGTGTTTTAGGAACCAGACATTGTAGAACTGTAACAATAAAAATCTTGTGTTTTAGGAAGCAGACAGTGTAGAACTGTGATTGAACGATCAAAATATTGTGTTGTAAGAAACAGACATTGTAGAACTGTGATTGAACGATCAAAATATTGTGTTTTAGGAACCAGACATTGTAGAACTGTGATTGAACGATCAAAATCTTGTGTTTTAGGAAACAGACATTGTAGAACTGTGATTGAACAATCAAAATATTGTGTTGTAAGAAACAGACATTGTAGAACTGTGATTGAACGATCAAAATCTTGTGTTTTAGGAACCAGACATTGTAGAACTGTGATTGAACGATCAAAATCTTGTGTTTTAGGAACCAGACATTGTAGAACTATTACAATCAAAATCTTGTGTTTTAGGAACCAGACATTGTAGAACTGTGATTGAACGATCAAAATCTTGTGTTTAAGGAACCAGACATTGTAGAACTGTGATTGAACAATCAAAATCTTGTGTTGTAAGAAACAGACATTGTAGAACTGTGATTGAACGATCAAAATCTTGTGTTTTAGGAACCAGACATTGTAGAACTGTGATTAAACAATCAAAATCTTGTGTTGTAAGAAACAGACATTGTAGAACTGTGATTGAACGATCAAAATCTTGTGTTGTAAGAAACAGACATTGTAGAACTGTGATTTAACAATCAAAATCTTGTGTTTTAGGAAGCAGCGAAGAATCCAGGTGTAAATGTTGGAGAATTGCTGACAAACTTGGTGAGTGTTTTGCATCTTAGAAATATATGGACTATATTAATTCATATGGGGTTCCTATTGCTTGCAGTTGAACACAGATTTCAATAAAAATGTAGTTAGTGGTTAGATCACAAAACAAGACTTTATTAGAGCATTAAAGCATCATTTTCCAGACCAATCTGTCTCATTAAAAATAATAAATTGATTCTTTTATGGGTCCTTTGTTTAGGGCTATTCCATTGAAACATGCATGGGACCCCAGAAAGGCACTTCTGAAATTGAAGACCTACCCATAGATGCAAAATTGAGTTCAAAGAACCAAATTTCAGTAAATAGGTTTCACCCGTAGATGTTTATTAAATTAATTTAGCTTTCCTGGGGTCCCGGATATGTTTTAATGGAATAGCCCTTAGTGCATATGCACATTAAATATGCAAATAACCCATTATGATGGACTCGTATTTGGATTGACACCCACTATTCTACCATATCACCTTCAGTCCTTGTGAAAAGTTTATGACGTTACTCTAGTTTGTCTTCACATTGAATATTTGCAAAGCACATATAGAATAATTTTTGAAATAATTTAATAATAATAATAAAAAATTATTTTTAGCATATAAATAACTGTTGAGCATAATGCATCAGTAATTTAAACCTTAACCTGCTAAGCATGACTATAATAGCCTTTGCATCCATTGTAAACCCAGATCAGCCTGATCAGTGATGTTTCCCAAAACATCCCTTTGTCACATAAATGGAATGGTCTTAATTCAAAGAAAGAACAGTCCATTATAAATATATATAGCGGGTTAAGGGTTAACCTTTGTTAAAATAACGAGGAAAATAAAAAATATATTACAATTTAGTTCTACGATATATCCTTTTACTATACCCCTGCTCTCAAAAAGTAAAAGGGGGCTATATATGAATCACATTGTCCGTAACATCCCGTTACATAACACATTTTTGTCATGTCGCGTCATGTCTCGTAACACATTTTCATTACTTAAATTCCTCAAACACTTTTGAATGAAAACTTCATACAAACATAACAACTGATGACCTTTTTGTCCCTCTGCATCACCCATTGTTGATTGCCTAACTTATTACAGAATTATGGCCCTATATTTGACTTAAAATTTAAGCGTTGGTATTCATCACCTTCAGTGGTATTTCTAGTTATTTTTTTGTTGTTGTTTTTACATGCAGCTTTAAAATGAAAGATAACATTGAATAAATACCGTAAATTAATAACTAAGTACTTCAAGATTGCTGTATTTTAAAAGCAAAAAGAGTTAATTTGTCACTTTAAATGTTAAAGACATCTTCAGTTGTACATCTTCACACTTACCAGATTGCTTAAAAATGCAGCCATGTCATTAGCCTTGTATATTTGCAGTCGTCGTCCATGATAGCCAGTGAGGACGATGCAGCCATGGCATTGCAAATCTCCAATGCCCTCACACAGGCCCTGCTCAAGTATCGACTTCAGAATGCTCCCAAAGAGGTCAGTTGACAGTTTGAAACATTTATGTAACTTACTGGTTATTTTGATAAAAACATTTGACAATTTCTTACTGTTGACAGTTGTCGTCTGTTTGGTACGTCGTTATCCATCATATAATATCTTGAACTGTGTATATTGGCATTATTGTTCAAGGCGCTTGTTTAAGACACTGCACATTTTATAGCAAAATATTAAGGATAACATAAGTTATTTGAGGTTACTTACGGTAATTTTCTGCTGTCCCAGCAACATGGGAGTTACATGGGAAAAGCCCTTTCAAAAAGGCATTTTGATTAAAATATGTAAGTACATATTAATAAAATTGCTCATTTTAATGCTGACAAATATGAAACTAGTGCCCACGAACAAGAGTTTGGGTATTCTTTACATGATATGGTAAACTCTGTCCAGATAAAGGTTTTAGATAAAACATTGATACCTCTCTAGAGAATATGAAGTAACCATGCAATTCCAGCGTGGGCTGGACTGGCCTAGTGGATAGCTTGGTAGACTTGAAATCCATTGGACCTAGGTTTAAGCTTCTACAGCACCACTGACCTTCGTTGGTGTGTTCTTGGGCAAGACACCTTCCCTTAGCCTTGTTCTTCAGATTAGGACTTAAACAAGGTGGTCCCATGTAACACAGTGTATCATCTGAGCATGTTAAAGGACCACAGCTTAGTTTAAACATATTTCTTTTACATTGATCGCAAAACAAGTTCTTGCAACTTATATTAATCATTCCCGATGGCTTCCTGGGTAGAACCAGTACTAAGAAATGTGGATTAATGCTCATGGATAAATAACCTGGCCATGGCGAGGATTGAACCCTCGACCTTACAATCTGGAGTTTGATGCTCTACCCCTAGACCACGCACTCCACAAAGAATCGTAGGAATCTGTTTGCAAGAATTAGGCGGGTTCCCAGGTTCGTATGTATCATGCATCCATCCCCTCTCTCTGGAGCGACTCTGAACAACTTGTGTGTTGAAGAGACACTCCAGATAGCGGCAACATATAGCTTATGGGTTTATCTGTTTTTAAAACATCCCCTTTCATCGCTGCGAGCTCGAATCCCACTGGGAGCTCGACTTGTGAGAAAACGTTAGTTCTTTTGGATGACGGGAGGTGCGGTATACAGTACTGGTTCTACTCAGGAAAAAGTGTGTGATATACCTCCACCACGAAAAAACTGACCGTCTTATATAGCCTAAAATGTGCTGAAAATGACATAAAACACTATTCAACCAATTACCAATTGTAAATAGTCTTATATTGGGATGGAGTAATATTTTATTGTTTCTATGATTTCAGCTGTCCTCCATAGCTGAGACAATGCAGCCTGCCCTGGAGATGAATCGGGAACAATATATACCTGGTTTTGGTACTGGCTCATCATTCAATTCGGTCCCATCATTCTTAAAGACTCCACAGGATAACCCTGCCGCCCAGATGATGGATATCTCGCACCAGACGGGCACTCAGGATGTTAGTACGGCCCAGATGAACTATATCTCGCATCCGACCATCACCCAGTCTGTTAATACTGCTCAGTTAAATTATATCTTGCAACAGACCGGCACCTCTCAGGCTGTTAATAATGCCCAAATGAATTATATTTCACACCCGGCCATCACTCAGGCAGTTAGTACTGCTCAGTTAAATTATATCTTGCAACAGACTGGCAATCAGGCTGTTAGTACTGCTCCAGTGAATTATATGTCACACCCGACCGGCACGCAGGCTGTTAGTAATGCCCCAGTGAATTATATGTCACACCAGACAGACACGCAGGCTGTTAGTACTGCCCCAGTGAATTATATGTCACACCAGACCCACACGCAGGCTGTTAGTACTGCCCCAGTGAATTATATGTCGCAACAGACCCACACGCAGGCTGTTAGTACTGCCCCAGTGAATTATATGTCACACCAGACCGACACGCAGACTGTTAGTACTGCCCCAGTGAATTATATGTCACATCAGACCCGCACGCAGGCTGTTAGTACTACCGCACACACGACTGTCTCTCAGGCGGTAAACGCTTCCCCAACGATCGATAAATCAAGCCCGTCCATCACACAGGCTGTTAGTGCTGCACAGAAAACATTGAAGGACACGTCAAAAATTGAAAAACCTCACCAAGTACTGCTTGAGTCAATAAGAAAACAGACAGAAATGCTGAAACAGAAAATAGCTGAGTCAACCAAACCTGTGAGTAGTAGAAGCACAACTGGTAATGCGCATAGTCAAGTCGGACATTCACGAAGTCCCTCACAATCACAGGGGTATGATAGACATTCACGAAGTCCCTCACAATCACAGGGGTATGACTATAGCTCTGCACAAAGTCATTATTCATCAGTGTCTGCGAGTCGGCCTCCAAACCAGTCCACCACTTCAACTAGTCAAACCAGTCAAGCTCCGCCCTCATCAAGTCATGTGACTAGGGCGGCCAGTGACTACTCTCAGTGGTACCAGTATAACTACGGCATGATGCCCCCGAACTCTGCACCCCAGTCTGTCTCTTCACCTTATACTACAACCACCTCCTCTCATCCACCCCTCCCCCCGCCAGAAAGGAACCCTCCTCCCCCTCCTTCAGCAAACAACTGAAATACCAAAACTGTGTGTTAAAAAATATGTGATTATTGACAGTTTCTTTGGGAAAAAAACATCCATAACACATTAAGCACATGCTGACCTGATGTTGTCTATTTCTGTGATATGCTTTATGAGTATAATACATAAAATAAATTGCTCTGTCTGGCCGGCAGGCAGTCGAAAAGGGTCTGATAACCAAAGTTAGTCACATTTATATAGAACATCTATTGCAGACATTACCTTTAATGTATGAAGATAAAGATATTTATTAATCAGACTTGCCAAGTACTGTATATATGATGTGTTTGTTCTAAATATCATGCATTTGATTTGTTAATATATCATACTTTTGATGTTCATGTAAAGTTTCATACATCTGATGCATATGTAAATGTTTCATACAGTATGTGTTTGTAACTGTGTCATACATTGATGTTCTGGTAAAAAATATGGCATACATTTGATGTGTTCTTGTTTTATACATTTTTTGATATTTTTGTAAATATATCATACATTTGTTGTGTCAGTCAGCACATATTAAGAACTGTAAATATATCTATGTGTACAGTAACCATTGTTTCATGTTAGTTTGTTACTGATTATTGTACTTTATATGTGACACTGTGAAATAAATAGCAATGAAAATATATCTTAATCTTGGTTTCTTAATTCCGTACCCAGTTTAGTAACATACCCTTTATTGATAAAAAATGCTTAATTCTGTCCGTCCACAGCCACATCTTGAAAACCGCTTGTTTGATTTTCATTATACTTGATTATAATGTTTATCCCAATAGCGGGAATTTATTTCGGAATCATCCTAGTAATGCTGGAGTCGATGCACTTAAATTGATAAATGTCCTCTTGAATTATTCAGGCTGTGGGTTCAAATCTCACTGGAGGCATCTTTTTTATTTTATTTTTTTTTCATTAGAAACGTTGGTTGTTGGGTTCAATTTTTTCTATTATTTTTTTTATTATTAATATATATCTTTTTTTCCTTCTTTTTTTTTTCTGGCCCTTGGCCAGTAGAACTAATGGGATGGCGAGTTGTCCGTCGTTAACTTTTGTCTTGTTACCACGGTAGGGCCTTAATTTTTCATCCGATCTTTACCAATCTTTAACATGTTGTTAATATCAATGAAAGCTCGGACAAGTTCGAAAACCAGCCGGATCTGATAAATTTCACTGGAGTTATGGCCCTTGTTTTGCTGGAAAATGCATATTAAGCCTTGTGAACACTCTAGCACCTTCATTTATTATTTGATCTTTACCAAACTTGCACAGATTGTTAATATCAATGACAGCTCGGACAAGTTCGAAAAATGCCGAAGTTATGGCCCTTGTTTTGTTTTGCCCTTAAATAACAACCTGCTGCTGTTGTTATTTAAGAACATGAGAGCACTTTGAGACAAGGCTAGTGGGTCTATTGTTTATGGCTTATAGTAACTGTTCTACTTTTCATAAAATCACTTCAAATTTAGTTATAACTTAACTGCCATATTTATTAAGAATGGGATTTTTGATAAGGTTTCAATTTCTTTATTGCGATTTTGGCCTCCGGCCCATAACACAATGCATTTTATATACAAACAAACAAATATATAACTGGTGCACCCAACATATATACATAGAGTTAAATTACAAAACCACCAATATTTTAGGCAATCAATGCGAAAAAACTATATATTTACAAAGTCTCTAAAACATGTTCTTTTGTGGAAAGCATGAAATATAAACATGGCTACATGTTTTATAATTAATGGATTTTCATTTGAAAACAATGATTTAAATGTGTACAGAGATTATGTGTAAATTGTATTGGTAAGTATTTCAGTCTTAAATCATCATACAGTTTGCATTCAAATATAAAGTAATATTCATTTTCTACGGTGTTTTGGCAATGTTTGCCTACCCTTTCATTCATAGAAATACCTCTGTATCTCCCTTTTTCTATTTCGAGGTCATGCGAGGAAGTTCGAAAAGATGATAGTGCATGCCTGAATTTTCGTATTGTAAGGCAATTTAAATATTTTTCAAACTTAAAATCTGTTTTAAAATCTCAATATAATTCTAATTTTTGGTCAGTGTGGATGTTTTCGGACCATGTTTGATGAAACTGGTCTTTTAGTCTTCTTACATACACTTTAAGGAAAAGAGATTCATTTTCCACAGTTTGGTTTACCCATCGTATCCAAAACCGTTCATGTAAAGATTCATTATTAACTGTGTTACCCAGTTGCTATGACCATACGTATCTTAATAAACTAACATGTTATAAGCTTTCTTCACATATCTATGACTTGTCATTTTTAGAAGTCGTAACAAGTATTTTATACATTTTTATAACTTTCTATCCGTAGTGCATATCTGCCGCAGTCACAGAGAACGGCACTTTTACTTGCCTTGTTGTGGACATACATAAATCTTGTGCACGCATACTATTGTATACGTTCAATACTGTTATATTGTTCTAGACCCCATATCTCAGAGCCATATACAACTATTTGTTTAATTTTTGTGTCAAACAATTTAAAAAACATCTGATTGTAAAGGGCCAAATTTATATAAGCCATTTAAAAGAGCAATAAGAACACGTTTGCTTTTAATAGCAATTTCCTCTACCATTCGATTTAGAGACATTTGACTTGAAAATAATAGACCTACATATGTATATTCTTTTGCAACATTAACCTTTTCACCACCAAGTGTCCATTTCTCGTGTTTGCTTAAATGGCCCCCATTTCGAAAAACAACAACCTTTGTTTTATCAAGATTAACTGTTAACTCCCAATGTGTACAATATTGATGAAGAATGTTTAATTGTCTCTGCAAACCAATCACTGTCTGAAACAAGACCAAAGTCATCTGCAAACATTAACATAAATAATTCAACAATATCCGGTGATAACTGGATTCCGGTCAGACCACTGTTTACAATTTCACATTGAAGTTCATAAATAAATATGGAAAATAGGTATTACATTATAAAGAGTTAAATAAAACATTCAAGTATATATCTATTTTAACGACATTTACAAAACGCATATTGAACAAATCCATGAACTAAAATCACAAAGGCGACCACTGCATTTTCAACTCATGGTAAAAGAAAGAAGGCATTTTACGGGTATACTGTTCATTTATGGGTGTTTGTAATACAAATTAACACTCTTAACTGTAGTAGAACCGGTATGCTAGACATAGCTTAATCTGTAAATCTAACCTAACCGTGATTACTAAATGTGAACTTCTTTTTAGCAGGTGATCTTCTCAGTCTCTATGTTACAATGAAAATTGTTCTGATATGGATGAGTTGATGAAGCTTTGCTTGTGTGATGCTTAACGTTATTTTTCAGCACATCTAGGCTATGTTTGACGGTCGATTTGTTTGTGGTGGAGGCAGACCACCCACTTATTCCTGGTCTAAGAACTAGTACTGTTTACCTCCCACCATCTGTAACAATCTCTCCCCCACACCCTCACCCCAGCCCCCAGTCGGTGGTGGGGTGAATGAATCAACGGCCTACTCGTTACTTAGCAGAGGGGTTGGACACCCACACCCCCACACCCACCGAAAAGTAACCCACCTGTAGACCGTGTGTGGCGACCCCTGTCATTGGAGAAGGGAATCCTGGTGACTTGGAGATCTGGTAGTTATCTCCGCGTTACAACACACCACTTTGGTCTGGACTTCAACTAGACGGGCGGACAGATTGGCCCGATCTGATCAATCGGATTGTCACCTAGCTATGCGGGATCCTAGCTTCTTGTTTAATTCACATCTCTCTCAATCCCTCTCGTTTAATATTTTACTCCCCTTTTATTTTGTCCTCTTTAAACATAATGTAGAAAGGATCCTTTATGGCGGTGGCGCTAGGGCTGATCATGTATTTGGCTACACTCCTGCCACTTTTAAGCGGAACATAAGTGTGGCTCTTCGACTTTTGAGTTAAGGATATTCGCAGCAAATATCCCCTTGTTGGACTCCGAGGTGGGTGAGAAACGTGGAGAATGAATATCAATACCTCATTATAGGACCCAAACATGCACAAAATACTACTACTAAGGTGTATGATATATATTTCTGTGCATTTATGCATAAAGCTGTACATAACTAACGAAAGAAGGATACCTTCATCGATATTTAATGTAATTAAGTAATTAATTGCCTAGCATTGCTTATCGCTCATGTCAGTCCTTCATTCGATCTTCGGTTTATCTATCTACTCCCTGCCTCGCTTGTAATATCCAACATCGGAATCAGAATTCAAACAAAAGAGCCAAAATGGCCCTGAGTCGATCACTTGAGGATCTTCGCAATGATGAAAACGTGTCATCTCACAAATGCTGATTGAAGATGTTTTACATTTTCCCCTACGTACTCTAAGTCTATGTTTAACATGAAACATCTATGTACAAACTTTGGACCCCGGGGGCCCCGCCATCTTTGATCCCAGGGACTTCAAATGAGCAAACTTGATAGTACATGTGTAAGCATTCATCAAAATTAATAATAAAGAACATGAGGCACATGACATGAGTGCCTGTTGATTCTCTACAACTTAAATGGCTCTTATATCAATACCACAACCCCATGCTAACAATTTAAAAAAAAAGAAGAAAGAAAGAAACACCACGAACACATGCTCAGAGTTTTAATTAAAAAAGGTAAACTAAAAATAATTAACAAAATATGTTTCTTCAACAATCAAACAGGAAACAATAATAAAAATAAAGAATTAAACAAAATATTTAAAAAAAATGTTTACCTCCAGTGGGATTGAACCCACGGCCCTAGGTTCTCTACAAGAAGTATTAACAGGTATTATACCACTAATTATTTTCTCCATAGACATCAATGTTAAAGTGTCACATATTAATGATTTGCTGCAACTTCAACTCAAGTATGGATAATGCAGCAGTGTAATGCTCATATAGAGAACTAATTTTCCACTTGAAAAATCACCAGAAAAGGTGAGGTCACAAGACATGTAAGAAAGTTCTTGTTTGTTTACTAAACAGGTTAAGGGTACAGCTGTTTCATTGGTTGACTGTTTTCATTGCTCACATAGTGTAAGCATAGAGTCGACATTTCGAAAATGTTCATCAGGGATCTAGTAAAACTTATTAATACGCTTCTTATACATACAACCACAAAACCTAATAGGAGTGGGAAGTTTTCCCCTAGTTATAATGCCCGTTTTCATCAAAAAAGGAGGGATTACTTGTTATTATAGGAACTACATTCCTACACCTCGGAGGATTACATGTAATTAGTGGTTGTAAACCTAAAATAGTTTTTCTATGGCGGCCATCTTGGATGGTGCATTGACCCAATTTTAACAAATGTGAAAAACATTCACCTAAGGATCAGTCATGCGAAGTTTGGTCAAAATTGGCCAAGGTGTTTCTGAGAAGCAGATTTTTAAAGACTTTCCCTATATAATCCATGTACATTACACGTGCGCATAGGCTCGGACAGATTAGACTTGGTCACCAGCACCCCCGCAGACAGATTATAGTTAATTTCTAAGACTTTGGCGATACAGAAAGGATTATGAGTCGAGCCTATATGCTGAAGAACACCCCTGTATCCATTGATTACGATTTGCCCAAGGAGATCCAGGATGCCCGAAAGACACTATGGCCCAAATTCAAAGCTGCAAAATCTCAGAATTACAAAACTAAGGTACAAATTGTATACACAGCTAAGCTACTTGTAAATGGCAGAATTATGCATGACGAGTTCCCGAATTGGTTCACAATCATAGGGAAGAACCGGCTGGTTGATTTTACACACATATAAAAATTATATACATATATAACGGTACAGTTCTGCCAACCAAGCACACAGTCATGTATTTGCCCCAGAGCGGTGCGCACATTAACGGTTGTACATGCGGATGTGAATGTAAAGTAAAACAATGTTTCTTTGTGTAGTGACGACAGTGTTAGTAGCTATGCTAAAGAGGGGTCCAGTGGAAATAGTGTACACAATAACATACCCTTAATTGGTGACCAACACAGAGATTTCAAGCGATAATAAAACATATGATTCCGAGGAGACTAGCCAAAAACTCACTTGTACATCCACACAAGATGAACCAACACAACCGTCTTTGTTTATAGACTTATCCACCGTGCACATGAATGACAACGAGTCCGGAGATCCACGCGTGTCAGGTACCCAGCGAGTAGGTCGTTCACATGTTTCACGTGCTGAAACACGGATAGTCCCAGGAAAACATTCATCTGCCCCATATCGGCGTAACGGAATATAAGAATCTTTCATGGGTATCCGGTGAAGATAGTGAATTCCAACCCGAGGTATAAGTGTTTTTATCGGAACCGAGGCTCTGCCGAGGTTCCGATTAAAACACTTATACAGAGGGTTGGAATTCCCTATCCGAACCGAATACCCATGGTAGATTCTTTTTCTTGCATATCAGAGACCAGTGTTTTATCTACCCCTGCGTCATGCGTCAAATACGCAGTATTTTCCGATTTGACGCACAAATATTGTTGCCGAAACGTACATTGACGCAGCCGAAAAAGGAGCCGTAAAATAAACGTAGTCATAAGCGATTTTCACGATATAAGTGTAATTTACGCGCACTTGTCGCACAAAGAAACAATGATTTTCATTGGCTGATTTGTGTGCAATGTCCAATCAAATGAGTTGTTCCGAGATGATGTCGGCCTACTACGCAAAATGTCAAAAAAGCAACAGCAGATTCAAAACAAACAAAATTACAGCTAATGGACCGCGTTTGCCTCCAACTTTCACTGATGGCAACAATCAGAACTATGACAAATCAGGTACTAATCCGCCAAATTTGTAGGAAGACACTGAGAAGGTGAAGTTGCGTTGTTCACTACTTAATATTCAAGGTTTAGTGACAAAACGAACAAATAAACGCACAAGTGCTGAAATTAAACAAGTTTTCTCGTCGAGTGATATTGTTATGTTTACAGAAACATGGACAGATACATTTTCAGATATTCGTGTAGATAATTTGTGTTGCTTTGTGTTGCATATGTCTGAGAATTTAAAATCCGCCAAGCGAAACTCCGGGTAAGGTCAAGTGATTAAATAGAAAAAAGTTCCAAACTGCATGATGTTTGGAAATGCCTTAATTTTGGGGGCCGAAAAATGTGTATTTTTGTCAAAAATCGCCGGAATCTGGAATTATTTTTTAAAATTAGATTGAACATAAACTAATCAAATTGAAGCAATAGAATGTTGCACAGCATACATATTCAAGTTTTTCCTGGCATCATATATAACATATGTGCTCAAATCTTGGTATTTTAGGGCAAAATGTTGGAAGAAATGACAATAATCACTGATTTCTGTAATCCATTGGGGGTATTGGGTTAAAATTTAGAAAAATTGTAACATTTTGTATAGACAAAGGTCCACTAATTAAGTAGAAAAAAGTCCTGAACCATATGGTGCTTAAAATATTGCCTTAATTTTCAGGCGAAAAACTTGTATTTCCGTCAAAAATCGACGGAATCTGGTATTATCTTGAACATAAACTTATCAAATCTTAGCAATAAAATGTTGCACACTATACATATCCAAGTCATTTATTGCATCACATATAACATATATGCTCAAGTATTTATATTTTAGGGCAAAATGTTGAAAAAATGACTAAAATCGCTGATTTCTGTAATGCATTGAGGTATTGGGGAAAAATTAAAAGTGCATAGAAAGAACAGGGGAAAAAATATAACATTTCTGCAGTCCAATGTGCAATAATATACCAGAAAACCCATAAGAAGGTGGTAAATGCTGCTTTATTTTGTTGGAGGAAAATGTGTTTTTAATAAAACATAAATGAAATCTGGATTTTTTTCTCCAAAAAGTAATTTAAACATACATGTTACAACGACATATCGCCAGATGAGAGAAAAAAAAGTGCCGTCTTTCTTCTATGGAACATTCCTACTGTCACCTGGCGATATTGCCATTGACCCATCATATGTTTCCAATGAGTGCATGGCACGCTGACATTTTATTTGCTTTTATAAGCAAACAAGTCTGCTCTAGCTGATACCTTATGGGAATTTGTTAAAAAATGACATGACAGAACCTCCCGAACAAATACAACACATCATGTACTAGTTCTTGAGATGGCTGTAGACCCAACTCCTCCATGGGGAATTTTGTAGGGTATGATTTTCTGAAAGAACATACAATAAGTTTCAAAATGAGACAGGTGTGCCATCAATTCTGAGCGTTGGGCTTTAGTGAGTAACGTGCATGTAAACTAGGTTACCTTACATTACAATTAAAATTTCAATGTACATTAAAAACGTTGAATATAAATTAAATCAAAACCATGAAAAAAACATAATACATGTACTTTTATTAATACAAGTTGAGAAGCGCTTCAAACATAATGAAAATATTCTGTAATTAACGTTACGCCACATTCATTACCAAAAAAACTTATTTTTAGTGCAAATAGGTTGCTGTAAAAACTGGTGTTCGTCTGTAAGTAAGGGTTTCTTTATATCAAAATCTTAATTAGACTGTGTAGAATATGCATATGTATACTAGCCGAAATTTAGGTGTAACGGGGTTACGCAATAAAAATAAATCAAACATGGCGTCCAAGATGGTCCCGTTGTGTCAAGATCTGTAGGTCGGCTCAGCATCCGTCGGCTGAGGGTCGCTCAACGCTATTTCTCTATAACTATACTCTATACAGCTCTAGGTGCCATGTTCGAGGCCGGAACTCAGGTAGCCCTCCCTCTGATACGGTCTAGCGACCGAGTGCCACGCGTAGCGGGGACCTTTGCCGAGGCTGGCCACCGTTCCCGTTGAGTCACAAAACCTGTGGGTCGGCCCAGCGGCCGTCGGCTGTTGGCCGCTCAATGCTATTTCTCTCTATATAACTATACTGTATATAGCTCTAGGTGCCATGTTCGAGACCCGAACTCGGGAAACCTTCCCCATGATACGACCTAGGGACTGAGTGCCATGCGTAGCGAGGACCGTTCCCGTTGTATCACAAAACATGTGGGTTGGCCCAGCGACCGTCGGCTGCGGGTCGCTCAAAGCTATTTACTATATAGCCCTAGGTGGCATGTTCGAGACCCGAACTCAGGTAGCCTTCCCCCTGATACGACATAGGGACAGAGTGTCACGCGTAGCGAGGACCGTTGCCGACGGCTGGCCACCGGTCCCGTTGTGTCACAAAATATATGTGTCGAAGGTCGTTCAACCCTATTTCCCTCTATATAACTGTATATAGCTCTATGTGCCATGTTCGAGACTCGAACTCGGGTAGCCTTTCACCTAATATGGACTAGCGACCAAGTGCCACATGTACTGGGGACCTTTGCCGTCGGTTGGCCACCGGTCCCGTTGTGTCGCAAAATATGTGGGTCGGCCCAGTGGCCGTACGCAGAGGGTCGCTCAACGCTATTTCTCTATTTATAACGTAGACTGTATATAGCTATATGTACCATGTTCGAAATGCCGGTAACGTGGTAAAGTCCAAGTCGCCTGTTGGTACACGTACATGTTCCAAAATGCTCTACACATTATAGGCTTTCAGAAAAATAGGGTGTACAAAATTCCCCCTGTGGTGAGGGTTACTCCTACTAGCTTACAGTCTATTTTTCTACTGTACCGGTATTATATATTTTTCTAGGTTTTTAACCCAATACCCCCAGTGGATTGCAGAAATAAGTGATTTTAGTCCTTTTGTCCAACATATTTCAGCAGATATGTTATATATGATGCCAGGTAACACCTGAATATGTATGCTGTGCAACATTATATTACTTCAATTTGATAAGTTTATGTTAAAACTATTTTCAAAAATAATTCCAGATTCCGTCGATTTTTGACAAAAATACACATTTTTCGCCTAAATATTAAGGCATTTTCAAGCATCATACGGTTCGGTACTTTTTTCTAATTAATTATTGGACTTTTGTCTATTCAAAAATGTTACAATTTGTCCTTATTCAATTGTATTAAATTTGTTTCTATATTTTAACCCAATACTCCCAATGGATTACAGAAATCAGTGATTTTTGTCATTTGTTCAAACATTTTGCCCTAAAATGCCATTGTTTAAGCTCATATGATAGATATTGTGTCAGGAAAAACTTGAATATGTATGCTGTGCAACATTCTATTACTTCAATTTGATAAGTTTATATGTTCAAACTAATTTCAAAACATAATTCCAGATTCCGGCGATTTTTGACAAAAATACACAAACAAAAATTTATTTTAAAATGATGACTGCAAAGTTACTTGTCAGTTTGCAGATTAGAAATGCGAACTGAGAACATCGAAATGACCGTTAAATATATGCATTTTTTCACCTAATAATGATTAATTTGGTTTGTGTGTTCACCCTAAAATTTTCATATAAACAACAAGGCAATTTTCGCAATTCGGGCGAATTGGCAACTGGCTAAACTAGCGATGTTCAAAGGACTACTGTTCATGATTCCAATAGAAAACAATATCAAATGAAGTATTCTAAAGAAAATATCATATTGTATACTTTCATATTTTCCCGTTTAGTTTGCATTGAGCTAAGTGTGCAATATCTATTCTACGATATTGCACACATTGATATTGCATCGGAACTTTTTCTCGTGCTTGCTAAGAGCCGCGAAATAGAAATAAGGAACTACTTTCAAATAAAAATAACGGAGTCCTTCCTATAGTGTCAACAAACCTTTTAAGGCAGACATTTATAAATTAATTGAAATGGTCACTCACCCATTTTTGAGGCGCCTGTCTTCAGGTGTCTTCAGGCGCTTCATTAGTATCGTCTTCATCAACACTTCTCGATATATGATTGGTTTTCACACAGGTCACAGAGGTCAAAATTCCATTTCCCTCTTTATATCAGTGTAAATACGTCGGAAGAAATAGTGCACAACGTAATTTAAGTTTTGACCATTTCGCAACAAAAATTGTGTCATTAGAATAGAAAAGAGAAGAATAAATTATGATATTTGTCTAAGTTTAACTCATTTTTTTTTTGGACTATATCGGTATTTTGGGTCGAGCATCTTGATTCATATTCTATTCTTAATTAGCTTGCGGAGTAATAGATTGCTAACAATCCGTGACATGACTAATGATCCGGCACCGGAGTATTAAGCCAAGAACACCGGCACCGTTGTCTTACGGTGTTTTTCAAATGCATTTATTTACTTGCTGATACAACAGTACAAACTTTAATTTCTTGCTAATCTTCTGAAGCAGTTAAATATGTTGTATTGAAACGGGTCTACACAAATTATTATTCCCAGTTGCATGTCTATATATAGTTACTCTAGATGCAATGGAAACGATCATTTAGCATAATCTATAATAGTTCAACTAGTCATAAAGCATGTGACGAGGTATTAATCATAGGAGTCCGATATGATGACCACTTGGTATGACATTCGCAAAGATGACTTGTTCTGCGTATATTGAATTTCAGTCAAGATTATTGATACACAAAACTAGATTATAACTGACATTATCATACAACTTACGGTACGGGAGTGTTATATTGCCATTATATAACTTTCGTATACAACTAGTGTTATTACTATGCAAATGAGCTCCGAATCTTTGATCGGGTGTTTAATTGTTTCTGTTGAGCTCTGTTTGCGTGTAGAAGTGTAATACCGGAGTACTGACGCAAAGGTTGTATGACGTCATATTTTAGATAAAAATGCCGTATGATGTCATAAAATTGCCTCATGACGTCATGAAAATAAGAACGGAAATGGACGAAAATTAATATATTCGAAATAGATTTTCTGTTCTTTCTTAGCAGAAGTTGCTAAGAATGTGTTGTTTTCAGAGTTATGTGATAAATAAAATCTCATATATATTCGTGTTTATTTATATATTATGGAATGTATTTAACTCGTGTGTAAAAGACATAAAGCTCGGCACAGCCTATAGATCGCTTTATATGATTTTCACCAACTCGTTTAAAACCTCCGACCATGATTTAAACCTTAATTAAACTTAAAGAGAATCTCAAATAGATATTTTCGCAAATTATTTTAATGAAATATTCAGTTTTGAGTAGGACGTTAACTGTCCGGTCATGAAAGGTTAGCTCTTGCGTTGGGTCTTCCGATTAATTTTGTTTGTAATACCAAAACCAGTCGTTATGTGATCCAATTTAGTTTAATTATATCAGTTGACATATTCGAACACAAAAATATCATTTCATCATGGCATGCGACTTAAATTTCATAATAAATTAGCACTCATGTAAGATCCTCTAATATGACACTATTATATAGACGTCAAATAGATTAGACTAAAATTAAAGTCTTTATGATAATATTAGTGATTATATTGTTGACGTAATGATAATGAATTTGCAACTGAATGGCTTTAAGATATAAAGGACCGTAATATAAAGACAATTGTTGGTTGATGTACTGATGAATGCCTGTGATGCTCAAGCCCCAGGCAGTACCGAATGGACGGGTACAAAAGACTGGCAGCACCAGACGAATTCCGTACCAACGTAAAACACTGAACATTTCCGGATTTGGTTCGGAAATCTCGTTAATTAATTATAACAATATTGAATACAGGTATTATAAAAGTACTTATGTCTTATATTATCCGAGGATTAGACATGTATTTAGTTATATATATCAAGTAGAAAGATACAATTGACACATGTACCAAGTACACGAGTACGATGAAAAAGGTTCTGACAAGTATTATGTTGATCAATCGAATCTTATTTCATTTTCCAGAGCAAACAAAATATCGAATAACACGATAATTGTTGATGATAGATCAAACAATACCAGCTGTAATCTATTTTGAGTGTTTGTTTACTGAAAATATAGCTCAAAGATATTGAAATTAGTTAATGTGGGTCATTTAAATGCAAACAAACTGGTATGGATATAACAAATTCACCGACAAAATCAGGTACATATTTATATTGGAAGCGTTGGTTTGACATCAGATTTAAAATACACTACTATTTGTTTGTTTCTCATCTACACACGCAACAAAGGTAAATAAAAAAAAGTAAATAATATCAATTCCCAATTAAAGACTTACATATTGTTCATACTGTAAATTACGAAGATTATATTGTAAATTACGAAGATTTCAGGGCCAAATCCGGAAATGTTCGGTGTTTTACATTGGTACGGAATTGATCTGGTCCGGCCAGTCTTTTTACCCCCACTTACGTACCGAATTGGAAGTAGATCTTTGATCTAATCATTTTTACCGAAATCATTCGCTTGTGGCCTCTGAGTTTGTGGCTTACAGTACAGTACAAAATTGAATGTGACTGCTAGCACGTCAGCACGTCATCGAGACGCTTTCCCAACTCGGTGCCGTATTTTTAGACGGGTGACGTGTTTATCCGGTAGAGATGAAATTCAAAAGGTTTATGAATATTAAATTATACTGATCCCTGCTGAAACCATGATGTAACTAATTAAAGCTTTTGTTTCATTATTACCCCATATTCTGTAAGGCTTGTTTGGATACGAAATTATTCATTGTGGTAAGTGAAATAACTATAACCCCTGGTCCTAGTACGTACTGCGTAATATCACATCCGCCTTTAGTCGGTATCTTTTGCATTACTTTTTTAAGAAATCCAAGACGGTCTTCTTTATATTATAATCAGACAGAATTAAGAATTGACTTGTCTATAACAGCATTTTAATTGGGAGGTGGGAGGGTGGGGGGACAGTATCATCACAAGAGTTAGCCTGGACTTAACAACAACAACAACAACAACAACAATTAACGGATTCAGTTGATACCAGGAGTTTGAAAATCAGGAAAGTTGAACAGGAGTTGAAACTGAATGTTGAAGCAAGGGTTGAAATAAGGAGTTAAATCACTGGACTGAACAACAACAACTGATTCAGTTGATACCAGAAGTTTTAACATCAGGAACGTTGAACATGAGTTATAATCAGGAGTTTGAAACAGGAGTTGAAACTGAATGTTGAACCAAGAGTTGAAATTAGGTGTGAAATCAAATTAGGGAATAGATCGTCATATTTGAACAGTGAATCAGATTTAACCTATTACATGAAATAGCGCACCATAAATTATATGTATATATTCTCAATCTTGCATTATGGATATTCCAGTTCAGATATGGCGTGTCCGAATTCGTTGTTTCCAGGGTCGTCATTTTGGTGTAAATTTGACTGTTGGAAATGGCTCTAAATCACAGTTTAATTAGACGCCTCTCAGGACCTTCAGTCCTTTGATTTTAAACGTTATCGAATACCTGGTAAACAAACTTTAGAAAATCGCTTGATGTTTTTAATGACGTCATCCGGCTTCGACGTCGTTATCGCGCAAAATAATCATCCACACAAAATGAAACTGGATGACAAGATAGGAATTCCATCAAAAGCTATAAAAATAACACAAGCTCGTCGTCCATTGCCAAAATAACTCGTTTCAAGTAATATCTAACCATACACAGTCAATAACCTATAATATTATAAAAAACAGACGAGTTGTTATATATATTATATGGAATAGTTCGCAGTTTGTTATTCAAATTGCGAACTGGCTAAACTAAAGATGCTGAAGGGACTACTGTAGGTGATTCCAATAGAAAACAATGGCAAATGAAGTATTCTAAAGAAATTTTTTTATATTATAAACAAAACGGACGTGTTGTTATATGTGTTCGAAAACTTTTGCAAACGCACTGTATACTCGACAATCACGGGATTTACCTGTACAAAACCAATACGAAACGGATGACTGATCATCACTTTACATTGTGTATAAATATAATTGAAATCCACAAACCGGTTCTTTTGCAATTTCGATTGCTTTCAGGTGTATTCATAGACACTGCGTTGAAAATGGTTAGAAAACGAATAGAAAATGTTGCTGAAATCAGGGGTTATATAAAAGCCCGCTGTAAGTTGGGATTGAGTGTCAAAAGCATACATGATGAGATATGTGTTGTTTATGGGGATAAACAAATGTCATTTTCCACAGTTTATAGGTGGTTTACAAAATTCAGTTCCGGTCAGGAATCAGTCAAAGATGCCCCTTATTCAGGAAGACCCAGGTCTGCAGTTACCAAATCTAACATTAATAAGATAAGTCTATTATTGAGAAAGATGCGCGTTTCACTGTCAGACAGCTGGCACAAATAACAAACTTGGGTTTAGCATCTGTCCACTTCATTCTGAAGAAAATTCTTAAGCTTACGAAGATAAGTGCTCGCTGGATCCCCCATTTGCTCACCGATGAGCAGAAACGTACGAGGGTGCAAATGGCAAAGCAACTGCTGAAGAAGTACCCAAAATATCAGAAAAAGGTGTTTGATAGTTTCATAACTGGTGATGAGACATGGGTCCATTTTTATGAGCCCAAGCGAAAAGTTGATAACAGGATATGGGCTCTGAAACATGCCAAAAGGCCAAGTATTGCTAAACGATCACTGACAGCAAAGAAGGTGTTATACGCCATTTTCTTCAGAAATTCTGGGCCACTCATGCAAATTGATGTTACAAAAGGTAGGGGTGTGTCTGGTAGCTTCTATAAGAATGTGGTTCTGAAAAAATTGCGAACAAAAATGAGAAAAGTACGTCCAAAAACCGGTCTCCAGCATGTCGATTTGTTACATGACAATGCTCCAGCCCACAAATCCTCAACTGTAGCACAGTTTTTGAAGTCTGAAAAGGTCAATGTATTGTCGCACCCTCCCTACAGCCCAGACCTGGCCCCGTGCGATTTTTACCTCTTTCCGAAATTGAAAAAACACCTATCTGGTAGGAGATATAGGCCCAGAAGTGCATTGGGGTCTGCAGTTCACCAGTTTCTTATGGGTGTACCCAAAGATGAGTATGAAAATTGTTTCAAAAATTGGATTAAAAGATTGAAACGATGTGTTCTGGCTAAAGGGGAATATTTCGAAGGTAACTAGACAAAAAAATTATCAACTTTTAATTAATATCTCGGAGAAAACGTGTCATTTGCAAAAGTTTTCGAACACCCCTCGTATATTTGAAATAGTTCGCAGTCACTATTCGAATTGCGAACTGCGAACTGGCAACTAAGTTTACAGTCGTTTAAAAATGAGATTCTACGACTTTTATTTTAATGCAAATAAGAGGTGTTATTTATTCATACCCAACTCGTTCAATATGTCATTAGATTGATGCGCAATATAACTCAAATTGTTGTTCCAGTAACTCGGTATGTAAGTACTCAGTTCATGGTGAGGAAACCATATGACCTTTTGTTTACGACAAACAATTTTCAACAAGCGTTTGACTTAGATCTCTGGAGATCGCTGAGCCCGATATTTTATTTAGCTAGAGGGCGTGAGCGGTAGCTAGCATATTTCACTACCGTTCATGAACAGTCTCAATCAAACGGAGACTGCAATATTTTGTATGTGTCGTGTTAGGCCGTTTCCAAAGGTCCATTATCATACTCTTTTAGATATGTTTTTGCTTTATAACTAAAGCATACAAAGTAAGCTCCTTCCTCCACCGCAATAGATAATTCTATTCTTCAGTAATTTAGCCATTCCAAAATTACACATTCGTCTGTACTGTGCTTTGGTGTTTTCCTGTAGTAAGTGGGCGTCTTAAAGTCCCGGCCTGGAATTCACCAACCATTCTTCAATATATTCTTAGGCTTGAGCTCAAGTACTCAAATTTCATTCACAGATATTCCCTAGACCTTAAAGGATAAACAATCGAATGAAGTTGCTATCTGTTAGTTTATTTATCATATTTATTCGTAGCTGCTTGTCATAAACATGTATCCTTTATACTTTTAGAAATATTTGTAATTGAAATTTGCTTGGGCTTAAGTCTAAGACTATTATCAAGAATGGTTGGTGAATTCAAGGCCTGGTTCTTCCGATTTAGTTATGTTGCCAAGATAAGTTTTCTCTTCTTTTTCCCACGATTTAGATCATTGCTGTTGAATACGGTGTCCTGTTAGGGCCATGTTACCTTCGCATCTTACCATCGACCATCTAGGTCTAGGTCGATGGTCGATGATAAGATGCGATGGTCGATGGTAAGATGCGATGGTCGATGGTAAGATGCGATGGTAAGATGCGATGGTCGATGGTAAGATGCGATGGTCGATGGTAAGATGCGATGGTAAGATGCGATGGACCATCGGCCATCGCATCTTACCATCGACCATCGCATCTTACCATCACATCTTACCATACGCATTATTATATGACCTGAACACCTGGCTAAAGTTTTAATAAACGTTGTTTTTTTGTGTAAATTTGCAGTTATTTGGTGGGTTAGTTTCTTTAAGGAAAACATACACGAACATCACTCGCTTCAAATTCTTTTTTACCCAAACGCTTTTAATTTGGACATTGATTAATTAAAAAAAGATATCGGCTAAATTAGATGGCACCTATTTTAAAAATCTACACGGTTAACAGCAACAAAAAAAAACTCTACACGGTTTCACTTAACCAGACAGTGATACATATTGAGGCACTAGCTACCATTATTGTTTATGTAGTACAGTGAACATACTCGTGATCTAGCTACGTGTTGCTGTTAACATCTGTTACTGAAACTCTCGCCATTATATATTATATATTTTACACTGGAAAATGTCACAAGGTATGTGTCACTTTAAACTGTAATGATTATTTGTCTCGCTTCTTCCCGAGAAAAAAAAGAGACATATGTGTTGCTTTTCCGGCGAAGGCGACGGCGGCGTCAACATACATGTATACGTTTTGCGTTTAGTTGTTTTTTTCAAGAACCCTTTCAAATTTGATTATAGTTGTAGATAGATAAATACTTTTATTTCAAATTTCCAATAGGCTGTAAAACTCATGAGGGTATAAAAAAAAATGTATATCATGGTAGCAGTGCAGTAATTAGTACATATTTATTTATTTATATGAAAATAATAATGTATACATTATATCACAATATAACATACTATATATTTATATGAAGATATAATATCACAATATAACTAAATGATTGACACAATTTGTATACACATATTTTCTAAATATGGTTGAAATTGACATTTGCAATAAGGTTACAAAACAAACCAGCTCTGCTTGAGCTCTGCAACCATTCAATTTTTGATTAATAATATTATAAATATATTTTCATTTCCAACACCTTGTTGGAGCAATACATAATGAAGACCTAGTAAAGTCAATAAATGTTTAACAAGAACAAGTGATGCCCATCGCAGTTAAACGTTTTGTGGATACAACATCATATTATAATCATTTTTAACATATTTTTGTTCCCTCAGTTGTATAATTTTTAACCAATATTTTATAATAATGAGATATCTCTTAGTAATGAATGATGTTCTTCCAAACTCACCATCTATAAAGTCATGGTGTGTTGTCTTTTTAACCTCTAAGATCCTTTTCCAAATATGCAATCGTTCGATAGGTTTTCCTAAATTACCAAAAATAAACATTATATTCATATTTTATAAGACAAAAAGGTGAATAGTTATTGTTACTGAATACCACATACTATATAAAGGTATTTTTACGTTCACACATGTACATATCGGAATACTATAACGTTAAACAACAATTTTCATTAATATACTTATGTTGCAGTTATTTGTATAGCTAACATATCTATCCATTACAGTTTATTGTCATATATATCCATAACAGTTTATTGTCACATCATTCAACTATCTGGTCTATACAAAGGCGTTTCGCCCTGTATGTCTATTGTACCATGACTACACTGCTAGCCTAAGGCTATATACTTTATTCAGCTGCCGAAGGTAGCTGATCCTTATATGGGTTTTATATATGTATATGGTTAACAGACTGTGACTCATGTAAGTGTGGGTAACAGACTGTGACTCATGTAAGTGTGGGTAACAGACTGTGACTCATGTAAGTGTGGGTAACAGACTGTGACTCATGTAAGTGGCGATAAGCATGCTTTACAACTTGCATTCCTAGAGAACTCGTCTGAAAAACTTGAATGTTATAAATACATATTTTGGGTTACCATTTCACTTGCTGAAATGACGTCTTCGTAAATCAGTCTACTGAAATATAGCATGTAGTCATTATTATTATATGTATATTAGCGCCAAAACATTCACTCGCCTCTGTAGCGCAGTTGATCGAGGCGAGGCATCGTGTTAGTGCCGGCGAAGGGAGGGCTCAAGCCTGCTGATTCCTTTTTTTAATTTTTTTTTTTAATATTACGCTTTTCATTATTGCTAATGGTAAGGAAGCAACAGTTCCTTTACATTTTTCACTTTGATAACGCAATCTTATAATTACACATGGTAACAGTGAACAGTTTATATGTGTTGTAATGCACATGCTAACGCACACGTATCCCTTACATGTGAACACTTGTATTTCTGTGCTGATGTGTACTTCTAGCACGTCGTGTTACAAGGGTGAATTGTAATCAAGATGTAAGTTATGTCAAGATATTTGAACAGAAAGAAGCTAGGTCTCCCACATTGATTCAAAATGCTTGGTATGAAGAACTGATGGTAAAAATCGGGAAGAATGTAAGAAAAAACGGTCGTGGCATGTTTATGTCTCCGTGACAACATTTAGTTGTTTCAATATTGTTTTAACACCCGTGACTTGATCTATTGTTATGTTAACTTTTTGTCTCTCGGCAGCTATTTTACGCGTGCGTAAAACCTTGCTTGATTGTTAGGCTATTGTGTACGCTATCTACATGTACTCGTAAAGGTGCAGAGCATTATCCAAGCAGGTACGGGTTTGCATTACTCTCACTGTTGTTACTTGACATGCTTTGGTAGATATGCATGCCTGTATATATTGTGTATATTGTTTAGTATTATTAATATAACCAGCAGAGTTAGACGTGTGTTCCTCTTTGATAGCATCCTAACACGAAATACAACATGGTGTTAGAATAAAGGGATTTAAATATTTCAATCAACGATTATAAAACGATATTGACTGGATTACATAATAAATTAATTTGTAAATAAAGTTTCCTTTTAAAAGGAACGCCTTGCCTTTTTAAACAGATGTAAAAGTGGTGTGTGGGTACGAGATGTTGAAACTACACATTTATTTCTAAATTACGGTTTTATTTACCTAAGAACATGTATTAAATGTAATAACATTGATTTATGAAACATAATAACATTGATTTAAGATGAAATGACAAATACTGATTCATTTGAAAAAAGTAGCCAATACTGATTTATTGAAAATAATGGTTTTGATGCATTTAACATAATAACAAACATCGATTTATTAAACATGCACGTGAAATGAACTGTGTGTTATGGGGTACCAACCCACGGAGTGCTATATGGTGGCTGACGGGAATAAACATGAATTGAAATTGGGTTTTACGGTGTACCAACAAAGAAAGGTTATATGACGCCAATCAGGGATGAACTTACCAGGCTCATCCTCCATTTATATCTAGATAAAATATGGAGAATGGGCCTAGAAGCTTCTAACCTGCAAAGTTGTTGCACATTCTATTGTAGACATTCCATTTCAACATTTGCATATGTGGTGTCATGTAGAAGACCTTAAATGAGCATGATAAGAAAATGACGAAATGAACATGAACGTTGGGAGTGAGTGGGTGGGGGTGGGGTCTTACCCCTTAGCCTCTAGCGGGATTTGGGGTGGTTGTATTTTACCCCGGCAAACACATCGGGAGGAATAAACATGTCAGGGAATAAACATGTTAGGGTCATCTTCCCATCGATTTATTAAACGTAATAACATTGATGTATGAAACTAAATAACATTGATTTAAGATAAAACGATAAATACTGAATCATCTGACACAAAATAGCAAATACTGATATATTTAAAATAATGATTTTGATTTATTTAACATAAATAACAAACATTGCCTAACAGGAACACGTCAGGGTGATCTTCCCTGTACATTGATATAACACATAAAGGATGGGCCCAAGTCTATTGAAGACACTCTATTTACAATGAAGCCATGTTTGATGAAGACCTTGAAAGACAATGATAAACAAGAGGTCAATGACCTTGAAGCTGAACTGATAGGCTTTGATACGTAGATCAGCATTTCTGTGAAGTTTCATGAGAAATTGTCAAATAGAGTATTAGTTGCTATATTTTTATTATATAACTATATATTAAGAAAGATGGCCAGTGGCGGCCATGTTTAATGTCGAATCAAAATCATTGTCGACAAGGATCAAAATCTTTTCATGCTGCTCATTTCAGAAAAAAAGTCCCATATCAATATCACTTGTATTTTTCAAGAAGTAATCACTACAAAATTTTGTTTTCAAACATCTATTTCTAGCCATGTCAGCCATCTTGAATTTCTGGTTGACCTGAAATTTTGTTAGAATCAACTAAGCATCAAGAGCAACATTCCTGTGAAGTTTCATGAAAATCAAGTAGTTTCATAGGAGTAATTGCTGCAAGTTTTTTCTATATAACTTTATGTAAACAAAGATGGTTGCTGGCACTGACGAATCAAAATCATTTTCGACAAGGATCAACATCATGTTATGCTGATACTCCAGTATACGATGTTGTATGTGCGTAATTACGTTTTTTTTCACCATAAACGCATTAGTTTTTGTGTAATTATGCACGTTTTTTTACTGAAAACACATAAAAGTAAAATGAAGAACTATTGGAAGTAAATGCTATCTACTTTAAAGTTTAACTTAACAATAACAAGCACTAGGAAACAAACAAAATGGAACAGAAACAAAATCGGTTAACAGTAACACATGTACTTAGAAGATCTTCTACTCTTGAAATGTCAAGGCTTACAGTTTTTGGATTTAACACGAAACTATGCTAAGCAACAGTTGGAAACTATTCAAAGTGAAGATGTGTAATTAAAGTAAGAAAACGTGAATTTTGTGGGGATACACTTTTCAATGTTATTGTTAACAATGTGTGTCTTGACTTCAAGGAAATGTCAATTCTGATTTTTTATTAGTAATGAGTTTATAGAAGTTTCTGAAAAGTGACTAGAATGGTTTCGCATTGAACAAATGTACTATTCCGACATTGTATAAGTTTAAACGTTGGAAACATGTTACATGTAACAGATGTTGAGAATGAAGTTGATGTAAATAATTTTCATAACACATATGTACATAATTATGAATATTATGGATATATACAGTTGGAAATAGTTTTACATTTCAAGCGGGCATATAACGTTTATTGATGGACGGACAATAATGAATAATGCGCTACTTGTGAACTAGCCTGGGCCCTGTTTTATTAAACATCTTACGATAAGTCTTAAATTTTAAAATCGTTCACTTTTTTTACCTAAGGATTCAATGTAGACAATTATGTGTGCACGTAGTGCAGACATATCACAGGTATAAGAAAATGAAATGAAATCACGTCTATTTAAAAAGTGTAATTTATAGTGAAGCATTTAAGAAACTGATTTACGATCAAAATGGTCGTACGTTGTTTCATAAAACGGGGCCCTGGTCTTTAGTCACTAAAGGGAAAGACTGGTAATGCTGCGTATCCACAGTAAGACATTCACTGCATGTAATTCGACGTAAGCGTAAGACTACGAAACTTTACCTGGTGGTTGCAGGTGAGCAGAAAATGATGTAATGTTTTTGGATGACCTTGGCATTCGAGAAATATGTGTACATAAACATAACTAGAAGGTTTGGAATATATTCAAAGTATGTCTAAGTCATTCTGATTTATGCTATTTTTGTCAAACATATCATTAAGGAATTTAGTACATGTTTGTATTTACTATTAAGATGAATCAAGTTGATTTGGGTTTTACACACCCAATCAGTTTTGAATGGAAGTGGAGTAAACCTGTTTTGAAAATGACCTATCCAACAAAAAGTAAGTTATGCAGAAAGCAAATATTTCCTGAAAATCGAGATGACTAACCATAGGTTCCGTGTTAAAACGCCGATTTATTAACACTGCTTATAACCCGAGACATTCTAGTCTAGACTTTGTGTGGTTTGGATTTTGTTTCTATTAGTCATTTTTATCAGCACATGAATACTAATAAATATAGGCTTGATTTTATTCGTTATTACCTCCCATATGGAGAGCATATGAATTGAATTGAATTGAGGTTTTAAGGCGCACCAACACATGAAAAGGTTATATGGCGCCTAAAAGGCATGAACATGCCAGGCTCATCTTCCATGTACATCGAGATAAAATATGGAAAATGGGCCTAGAACCTTCTCACCCTGAACTGCAGAGTTGCTGCAAATTCTATCGTAGAAACTCCATTTCGCTGGAGCCACGTTCATTGTTTTTCTGTCACTGCTCTAGTGATGTGAGCGAGATGGCACCTGAAACAATGCAGGGGTCATGATGAAGACCTTCAATGAGCATGAACAAAAAATGACAATATGAATGGGGGGGGGGGGGGGGGGGGGGCGTCCTACCCCTCTGCATGTGACGGTGTGTTTGCAGTGGTTGTATTCTACCCTGGCAACCACACGGGGGGAGAGCATATGAACATAAGCACACAATATATATACAAGAAAATAGCAAACAACACATGATTATGATAAGAAACATATATATACTCGGTAAAAAAAAGTTTTGGACCAGGGTATATAAAGCCATATAAAAATAAAACTAGTGGACAAAATTTAAGTATCGCTTTTTTAGTAACCAAGGTCTGCCCTACCCGGTTAATTTGGTACCAGAAACATTAAATTCCAAACAAGAGTTGATTTTAAAAAAATATCGCGAACACACAAAGGGTCTGTAAAAAACGTTGCAAAGTCCATACAAAGTAACAGTTACGGACACATTCGAGTAACCAATAAAAAGATTATTATTTTTTCGCTAACTTTCATTGTAAACGATAATTATTGTTGATTGTTGATCTATTGTGAATTATCAACTGAGATAATAAGAGTTATAGTCGAATGTCATGGTTCAGCGATCATTGTACGGGTTCGAACACTGCCATGGTCCAAAACTTCTTTTACAGAGTATATATACATGTATGATACAAGAACGGGGCTCAGATGGTAGAGGGACTATAAACCTTAGAAAGAAAAAGAAAGAACGTTCTTATTTACGAGGTGAGTAATTTTAAGGTAAACGTAATGGTTAGGTACTAGTCTCGATCATCCAGACCTCTCGCGAGACTTCTCTCAAAGAAGTCCAAACGAAGGTCTGGAGTAAAGCTTCTTTAAAATTTTTGACATCAAAACGAGGTGTGGACAAAAAAAAATCACCGGCCTCTGATTGGTCAACTTCAGTTTTTTATAGAAATCCATGGGAATCTCCCCCTACGTCACGACGGCGTCAAAAATTACGTGACGTTACGCGCAATTTTGTGCAATAAAATTACTCCAAACATAGTCAGCGGATCACAATTAATGCTAAAAATTAAATTTTAAACATCATTTTGTAAGATTATATTATGTTTTTAGAGAAACTACAATAAAACGAAGTTTATTGTATATTTAATAAGGACGTACACACATTCCATTGGAACTAATGTTGCGCGTAATTGAACGTGCACTTTGATGTTGCAATCAAAGTGACGTCACGTCGCAGTCAGTTTTGACGGTTGGCGCCGTCTATCGGTCAACATTTTTAAAGAACAGTGAGTCCAGACGCTCGCTAGCGCTCGCAGTCAGCTTGAGTGTGTCTGGATGATAGAGACTAATTAGGTACTTAATATTCAGAAATACGCCAGTACATGTACTAACAATCTGTAAATGAGCTTTTATTTATTCTCTTTATTTGCTAGTGGTGAAGGGCCTACAACCTTTGCACGTGCAGTACTACAATTTATTAGTACACACTAATTATGATGAAGCATGTTGGCCAACAGTTATGAATTTAGTAAGCTGATCCTCCAATCACATGAAAGTAAAATATATGGAGAACAGGCATAGAACCTGCTTGCATGCAGGATGGTTGAGTTGCTGCAAATTCTACATCAGACAGTTCATTCTGATGGAGCCAAGGTTCTTCCGTTTAAAGTTCAGTAGTAAAATTTTCAGAATAAGCATGAAAAAAATAGACCAAGAATATAATCGGCTCTGAAACATTACCATTCTAGTACAAAAATGTTATATTTTGAACTTTACAAACATTGGTAATTTGTTTAGTGAGTGAAATACGTTTTAAACAGTGGTCGAAATTAGCAGTAGCCCGAAGGTGAAAAGGTAGTCAATTGTAAAAACCTAGAAATCTATTTAGTCGGTCTTATGGACATTGCAATAGTCAAAATGATTATATTCGGGCTAGTAGACAAAAACGCTAATTTGTATGACTGCAAACGAGTTTATCTGGAGGACTTTAGTGGGAAAGTAAATATGTATATAAGAAAGATGGATTCATTGTTGAAGGCAGCTACAGGAGAGGCATGTCAGTAAACACATTGCTCGGATTTGCCCTGAAGTATTGAAGGAAGATGTATTCATCGTTGAAGGCAGGTACATGAGAGATATACATTGCTCGGATTTGCCCTGAAGTCTTGAAGGAGGATGTATTCATCGTTAAAGGCAGTTATATAAGAGAACTGTCAGTAAACACATTGCTCGGATTTGCCCTGAAGTCTTGTTGTTTTTATCAAGCATCCATATTAGCGTCTCTACTTATTTGTCAAGGAACATTTTGACTTTAAACCTGCTTGCATATCATTAAATAAAATTTTGATTTTCAATTTTCTCTGTTATTTTACCAAATGTTGAAATATATTATCGGTGCAGTATTATCAAGTCAGTAAAATGCAAAAACAATTTGGTTTATACTGTTCTTGTAATTATTATTGCTGATTGAAATAATGCATGTTATTTAGAAAAACTGACGGGACACCGCGAGTTTTCAAAAAATCAAGATTGCCACATGTCCCTTTAAAACAAAGACACTCAGATTTTTTTTACAAGTTTGTGATTTTCATTATTCATAAGTTCCAAAAATGTAAACGTACTTAGTCTTTTCCAATAATACTTCTTTATGTATGTTTCTCTTACCTCATTATATAATGAGCATTCAATAACAAAGTGATACCCATCTTCTAGTTTTGCACATACGATACATGTACGTTCATTTATTGGTATGCTATTCGGCTTCTTCTTCTATTTGTAAGTTATGAGATGAGAGTCTTAGTCTTGATAATGCATTTGTATACTTTGGTATATTTAAAACATATAAGTAAGGTTTCATGATATCAATGTGTAAACATTAGCTCTGCTTAAATTTTCCAAACGAGTTAATGCATATCTTGAATACAGTGATCGTGTAATCGTTGTTTAACGAATACCTTGTTTGCATGTGCGTATTAGGTTATTCAGCCATCTAATTAACCGCGGCGGTGGTTTAGTGATCGAGCGTCCTAATACTTTGTTTGCTTTGCATGTGCGTATTAGGTTATTCAGACATCTAATTAACCGCGTCGGTGGTTTGGTGATCAATTCAATATTCAATTCAATATTTTTATTTGGCATAACATTTACATCTTTATTGCCTAAACAAGGCGGAATACAATACACAATATTTCAGAGAAGAGTACAAACAAACATACATACTTCATTTAGAGAATGAATATATATATTTCAGTGGAACAGTTGTAATTATTACGTTCTATCAAAGGCATTTCATCACATGTTATTACCATTATCAAGATTGTATTTGAAAAGCATTTATATTTAAAGGCTTTAGAACAATGCATAGAAACTTTGACTACCGTTACATCCATTAACCATTCATTTATCCGACTAATAACATTTAAGTTGTTTATCCGTTTACTCATTAAATACAATTTATAATTTGCTTCAACGGACCTCACGCACTGTACAAATCACTCCGCTTTACTTTGAGATCACGAGGAATTAGTGACAAATACACGTGACTCTGTTACACATAGCGAAAGGATATTACCAATTATGTTATCAATATTGTTGTGATCAGTATTAGTCAAGGATTAAGTCTAATTCTCGTTTGATTGAATTGATATAAAATAGCCAACATGTAAGTATTTATAAGAGAACAAATTAACATCATAAATCATTTATAGAATACATGATAATAACATAGTTCTCAGATATTATATTTGGCGAGGAGGCTCGAGCCTTATATAAGATGCAAGTTATATGTATTTGAATTTACAAACACATATTATATTACACGCAAATGTGTTTACACACATATGCAAATAGAAACACTAATTATCAGTATTTCTAAGTTCGTTGGCTAGATATATATATTTTGCTAATCGTATTAACAGTCCAGTTGCTTGTGTGTTCATAAGTGACACAAATTGTTGACTAGTTGGCCAAGAACAATAGTAATTTGGAAAACAGTCATTACGTATATTTCTGTATTTAGGACATACCATTAAAAATGATACTCGTTTTCTACAACATTCATATTACATTTTGTACAAAAGCTCATATTACGTTCAATATTTCGAAATCGGCCTTCTTCAATTGCAAATTTGTGTGCAGAATATCTATATCTAGTTAGTGCTTTACGGTGATTTATATTAGCAACGCAATTTAAATATGTTTCAATTTCAATCCTTTTTTAATTTTGACATATGTTTCAAGCTTGGGGGAGTTATTAATTTCAGAATACCATGTTTGTAGATATTGGTCTGAAATCCTTTCAATAACCTTTTGAATTTGTAGATTTGATACCGTACTGTTATTCCATATGTAGCCAAATCCAAGACTATCTAAAAGGTTGTTTTACTTGAAACGCCCATGAATTTTCGTTTACGACGGTACCGTCCACACTTATATCAACATAAAATACTTTATGCTTTTATGATTCCGTTGATTTCATTATCTTAAACCAGTATTTTATAATTCTCATTTTTCTAATTACGGCTAAAGGAAATCTTCCCAGTTCGCCATAAACAGAATTGTTAGTAGTTTGAGCTCGTACACCAAGAACTTGTTTTAAAAATTTAACGTGTACACTTTCTATATCTGGTGCAGCATGAAACCCCCATATTTCAGAACCATAATGGAATATTGGTGCTACCATGGTATCGAAAAGTTTGATTTTTTCAGAGACGTTTAGTGGCACAGCCTCAAATAATGAATTAAGTGAAAACAAAGCTTTCATGGCTTTTTGGGATAAGACTTTTTGGGTCTGATAAAATGAACAATTTGCAGACAACGTAACACCTAGATAAGTAAACGTCTTTACATATTTTAAATTTGCTACCATTATAAAATATGTCTACATTTTCAATTCTCGTACCATTTTTAAATGTCATTACAACTGTTTTATCACTATTTACAACAATATCCCACTTATTGCAATATACACACATCTTATCAAGTAAACTCTGCAAACCTTCTTTTGTATATGAAAACAAAACAGTGTTATCAGCAAACGATAATAGAAATATTTGCATTTCATCAATTGTTATCGGGTCAAACGTTCCATTATGCGATACATCATACATGTCATAAATGAAAAAGATCGAGCGTCCTAATACTTTGTTTGCATGTGCGTATTAGGTCATTCAGACATCTACTTAACCGCGGCTGTGGTTTGGTGATCGAGCGTCCTAATACTTTGTTTGCATGTGCGTATTAGGTTATTCAGACATCTAATTAACCGCGGCGGTGGTTTGGTGATCGAGCGTCCTAATACTTTGTTTGCATGTGCGTGTTAGGTTATTCAGACATCTACTTAACCGCGGCAGTGGTTTGGTGATAGAGCGTCCTAATACTTTGTTTGCTTGTGCGTGTTAGGTTATTCAGACATCTACTGAACCGCGGCGGTGGTTTGGTGATAGAGCGTCCTAATACTTTGTTTGCTTGTGCGTGTTAGGTTATTCAGACATCTACTTAACCGCGGCGGTGGTTTGGTGATAAAGCATCCTAATACTTTGTTTGCTTGTGCGTGTTAGGTTATTCAGACATCTACTTAACCGCGGCGGTGATTTGGTGATAGTGCGTCCTAATACTTTGTTTGCTTGTGCGTGTTAGGTTATTCAGACATCTAATTAACCGCGGCGGTGGTTTGGTGATCGAGCGTCCTAATACTTTGTTTGCATGTGCGTGTTAGGTTATTCAGACATCTACTTAACCGCGGCGGTGGTTTGGTGATAGAGCGTCCTAATACTTTGTTTGCTTGTGCGTGTTAGGTTATTCAGACATCTACTTAACCGCGGCGGTGATTTGGTGATCGAGCGTCCTAATACTTTGTTTGCATGTGCGTGTTAGGTTATTCAGACATCTACTTAACCGCGGCGGTGATTTGGTGATAGAGCGTCCTAATACTTTGTTTGCTTGTGCGTGTTAGGTTATTCAGACATCTAATTAACCGCGGCGGTGGTTTGGTGATCGAGCATCCTAATACTTTCTTTGCATGTGCGTATTAGGTTATTCAGACATCTACTTAACCGCGGCGGTGGTTTGGTGATCGAGCGTCCGCCGTCTCACGCGGGAGATCGTGGGTTCAATCCCTGGCTAGGTTATACCAAAGCCTATATCCAGGTGTTCAGGTCATATTATAATGTATATGTGCCGATTACAAGTATACGATTAACGGGTTCTTAAAATACCCGTGATTGAATATGTGTAAAATGAATTATGATTTGGTAACTCTTAATGCGAAGCTCTAGTTTTGAGGTTTGGCTTGTCTGGTTGAAGCCGTTTATACTGTGTCTATAGAGTTTGGATTCTCAAAGTATGTAAGTTATAAACGTTGTCGTAAGTAGGTTTACAATTTAAAATTGGTACTAGTAGTTACCTTGACTGACCTTCAGCATATAAAGGATAGTTCTAGGACTGGTCTAGGTCTGGTCGGCCCGGTGTCAGTATAATGTGACTGGCTGGGGTATCATAGCATGTGTCTACGGCGTGGTATTCCACTGTGGCATCACTATAGTGTATATGCAGTTGAGATGTTTGAACTCACTGCTACAAGTAGACCCTCAAAGTGAACTTAAACTTGAGCTGATGGAGTCGGAGTTTGTTTATCTTATGACATGTATGTTTTTAATACGGATTGACTTGTTTCGATAACTAGATTAAGCCCAGATAACAGTGGACTTAAAAGCCGCTATCTCCGTCAGAGGCGTAGCCAGGCTAAAATCTTAAGTACGCACCCTTAATGCCGAAGGCATTACCCTTGGCGCGTAGCGTAGGGGTAGGTGCGGGAGCGGGTCGCGCCCTCGTGCTGGGGGGTGGGGGGGGGGGTGGGTAGGGGGCCTCCCCCTTTGGCAGCCTCTGGTGGGTTTTTTGGTCACATTTTTGCGGCCTTCTAGGGCAAAATAATTTCTTAAAAAATGAAAAAAGCATATGTCAGTTAAGTTAGCCTTCGATTTTTATGTCATTTTTGGCCATAATTATTTTTTAACTCTTCAAATCGATGTTACGCACGTGCGTAAGTGCGTATCGCTGGCTACGCCCCTGTCCGTACGATATCCGAATTAGCCATATCTAGAAAAATGGGAAGTTCAATGTCGGTATATTACGTCTCACAACACAACACAATTGTTTTTGCATTGCTCTGCATATGTAGCAGTGCCTCTCTGGACCATTGCACAACTTCTTGAATTTTCTTAAAACTGTTGTCTTTGTGAAACTTCACAACTGTTGCTCGAAATATCCAGCAAAAACACGGGGTCGACCAATTGCTTCTTTTTTCTTAATGTTCATAGCAAGGATTTGTCAATAAGCTTATTGACAAATCCTTGTTCATAGTTTGTAGAGACCCTGTTGAATTTGTCCATTTCACTTTCATTTTCAAATGTATCACTACCCAGTATTAGATTCTCAGATCTGGTCTCAAACACATTCAGGCATATCCAAACATGTATGAAATCACAAACTTGTCCCATTCCTGTCACATGGAACAAAAAAAGGAGAAAATATTTGCACATTTTAAGAAATAAACAAGAACCGAATAACACAGATCATTTTTTTTAAGCGCGAGAAAGTTGGCAAGGGAGATAACTGTTTAGTGAGACCTATTACGATAATGCGATCAGGGGCAGACAACCGTTGTTTTGGCTTGCATTACTAGAACTACCTATTTATTGACTTTAGCTTTTATTTCCGGCGAATATTCAATGAAACCGCTGAACGCTAATACAACCATTGGTACCGATCTGATCATGTTTGGATCTAGGAGCTTCCAGAGCCGGTCGACTTTTCGTCATAAGTTTGACACGTTCATGCCATTTCAATTAATATTGCAACATTATTCGATGGTTTGTTTTAATGGTTGTTTTAATGCGAAATGATAGTCTTTATGTGTAGCATTGTGGATTTGATTAACCTTCACTTAAAGGGATACTTCCACATACATGTGAACTGGTAGATGAAATTTGAGACAACTCAAGTCTGCATTAAGTCCCCTTTGAACTATTGGCTTCAAACAGGTTCAGAGCTATTCCGAAATGTTTGGGATTTGAATGTTTCATTTTGACTCTGATAGAAAAACATTACACATACATTGTATATATAAAAACTGAAAAAAGGAACAAACAATTTAGTCTCATTGCTTACGTCATATAGCTTGCGCTGTATGACGTCTTGAACGTTCTCAGCTTGTTCAAGATGCTTATTAAA
The DNA here is from genome assembly GCA_037043455.1 of Cyrtodaria siliqua. Taxonomy (NCBI): domain Eukaryota; kingdom Metazoa; phylum Mollusca; class Bivalvia; order Adapedonta; family Hiatellidae; genus Cyrtodaria; species Cyrtodaria siliqua. The sequence continues at coordinate 74,165 of JAWPHD010011683.1, forward strand.
GTTATATGTGTACTGATGCATATGATGGGTTTATATCGGGGTGTGCATGGTTTGGGAGCATGGCACACTTGTTATTACCATTTCATTAAAATTACTGTTGAGTTTGTCTTCGTGACGTATATTTACCAAGTGACGTCATGTAACGTGGCGCTTCCAACGGATGAAATATACGCGGTGAATTAATGGAACAGCTGTATTTTATCGTAGAATAACATACAGCTGTCTCCCTTCTTTGTGTATATGAAAGATTGCAGAGGTCGTGTTAGAATATTTCTAAATAACAACAAACTTGCCAAACCGTGCACACCCCGATATAAACCCATCATATGCATCAGTACATATAACATTAATAAGCATCTTGGACAAGCTGAGAACGTCATATGGCGCAAGCTATATGACGTAAGCAATGACTTAATTGTTTGTCACTTGACTACTAGTGTATTGAAACGCAGAACTTTGCATACGGGGGCGCCCAATGGAACAGCCTATTGACCTCCGAGATAATATATAGTGCCCCAACAATAGCGTTAAAAATGGGGTTATTGTTGTATTAGAATCGAAATAATAAATACGTATCTGTATTTTATCGGTGAATAAAATACAGTTAGTCGGTCGGATGCGAGTAAAATCACTCGTGCTAACGTATTCGTGATTTAATTACTACGCATCCGAACTCCTAACTGTATTTTATTCACCGATAAAACACAGGTACATATTTATTACTTCTTAAGTATGCCAAAATTGAAAATCATTTGTCAATTACTCCGACTAGGTCATAAAGTGATATCCAACTCTCATCGAGTCCAGTTAATGTTTGTTTTTTATTTTATACAAACTTCATTTATCATCTGAATGGTTTTAAGAGCCCATACTAAATCTAAATTAGATTAGACAACCTCTTACATTTTGGAAGGATTTATTACTTTCCTTTGTCAACATACCTGCAATTCCGATGTCTAAGGTGGTTAAAGTGTACACACAACACAGACAGACTCGGCCCTGTACAGGACCGTACATCTAAGTAATGAATACATATACGTGTGTGTATTAAACTCGACATATATTTTTAATGATGAAAAACTAATAGTTTAAGTCAATAAATCTGTCTGTCTGTCGCCTGTTTGTCTGTCTGTCTGTCTTAATATAATATAATATAATGTAATCTGTCGAATATGGTGGCGAAACCACATGACTTTTTGATCGGTTTCACTGCAAAAATAATGTATACAAAGCGCTCGATTCAGGTATGTGATTGCTGCATAACTTTCTTAATAGTTAACGAATGGTAGTCAACTAAAGTGCACATACCCCTCCAAAGTGCGCCCTTTCCTCCGCCGCAAAACATTCAGTAGATTACCCGTCCCAAAGTGTTGGAAATGAAAACATCTATGACCGTGTACATTTTGTTAATCTTAGTAAGTACTGAATGAATCGAATTTTCTCCCATTTCTGGTCATGTTAGATAGGTGTTTTCCTCATCACATGACATGTGACTCTTACATGAAATCATGACGTCACGTTGGTGACGTCGCCTTATTCTAGCGTAAAATCAAATACAGTCATTGAAGTATGCCTGTACTAAACGCATAATGGGAGAAAAATAATCCATCATGAGTTTATCCATGTGAGATAGGTAAATCTCACCCTCGGGATCAGAATTGCAACCAGGAACTCGGCACATACTCGTCCCTGGTTACAATTCTGACCCGAGGGTGAGATTTCCCTATCTCACATGGATACTCATGATGGATTCTTATAATCTTTTGTGTCAGAGGAAAGAGCGCACATTGTAAAGGTATGTGCGATTTAGCTGAATAAAATTCGTTAACGATTAAGAAAGTTATGAAGAAATAAAGTACATGAGTCGAACACTTTTTTACATTTTTTGCTGTGAAATCGATCAAAACAACACGATATATTGCGAGATAATGCCACCCTAGGAGACAATATTTGCGAACCGTCGAGGGACGAACTGCAGCATAGCGCCAAGCTATGGTGACAGAAATTAAACGTATGCATTCACTTCCTATAAAGGATAGCTTCAACACACGTAAATACTGTATCTTTACACCATAACGTTTGCATGGAGGCACACATAACATATGTAAGCATACTATTTAATGCTCCTGTTATAAAAGTACACATTAACTGTTTTATATTTTGCTCAACTCCTCCTACAGTTTTAATCCGTGTACCTTTATTCTGGGAGCATCCAGCGGTTCTACCGATTTGCTAATGAGTCGCAATTGAACTAAATTTTAGAGCATTAGAAAAATGCATTAAACCCGCTTAAATTGAGTTATATAGCATGGCTTTTGGAGGCTGTTGACCTAGGCTATTCATGTCTCATTGGGGTTATTGCTCCATATAAATATTGTTATGCGACGCCTAAATGTTCAAGAACTATCCAACAGAGTCAGTTGGTGCTGCTGCATAACATTTTTTCTTCCAAGAATTTATTTTGAATTTCAGAAAATGGCTTCCTTGTCACACAACTGCGTCCCGTGACCTTATCAAGAGGTCAACATATTGTATTTGACAACATAGTCACCGTGACTGGCACAGACTACGACACGAACACGGGGCAGTTTAAGTGTCGGATATCCGGAACATACATATTTAGCCTATCCATTGCCTGTGAGAAAGAGAGTTATATGGAAGTGTCCATCATGAAAAACGCTACCGCGGCTCTAACGTGCGTCAGTGATTGCAGAGAAGGGAACATAGCTCAGGGGTCTGGGACAGCTGTATTGAAACTTAATCAAGGAGATGTGGTAAAGGCGACCATGACCTGGCCGGGATCCAGATCCGAGTACACGTTGAGTGGAAAGGGCTTTACGTCATTTAGTGGATTTTGTCTCAGAAGTAGCTTGTAAATAAGCACCTCAAATGCCTATAAACTTTAGTAGCTTGTAAATAAACACCTCAAATGTCTATAAACTTAAAAAAACGAGCATGTTTGAAATATCCAAGTGTACCTTAACTTAAAATTTGGCACGCACAAAACATTAAAGCCATATGCAATATATGGAAACAATACTGTATTAACTTGTCTGTTTCACTTGTTTACAGTTTTCTTTCTTAATTGTTTCTTATCAGAGTACTCAAATGCCAAATTGTCGAAACCAATCAGATTTATTCCGTAGTAGTTTCGTATAATATTTTTTGAAATATCTTAACATTATACGGTTTAAAGAATGTTGCCTTATATAAGGCTCGAACCCTGAACCTTCGGTTCAGTATACACATAGTAGACGACGCTCTATCCGACTGCGCCAAAGTCGCTTTGTTGTGGTATTAAATAGTATATAACAAATGCGACGATCTGCAATCTGATTGGTTCCGATAATTTTCATGTGAGCGATCTCATTCTTATAATCAGGTTAAGTCTGCATCAGGTTAAGTCTGCATCATATCTGGCTCAAAGCGGAACTATCATATCTTCTTCTTTCATTTATATATAGTTACAATAATAATTTGTGTAATTTCGCGTTCACCTCTCGATATATAATGACACTGAAATGTGAATCTGTATCAGTCATTTGCTGAAAGTATATTGAATAAAATATGCAGTTTGTTTATGGTACATGTTTTAAAAAATGAATGTAATGCCTGTCTCCCAGGCTCCTTACATTCCATATCTGGCTTGTCTCTATTTTTGTAAATTTTATTTCCATTCCGCAAATGTGTACTCTCAGAAAATGGCTGCGTACAGGACTGCGTACCAAAAGAGGGGGATTACACCCTCTGTTATTGTTTGCTATTCTGGTAAAATGTCATCTTCTGACATCGTTCTTTGCACACATGTAGAATATAGTAGAATTTGCCGCACGAGAGGGAACCAATACTGAAAAATGTGGATCTTGGATCATCGCCTGTAAGTTTAAATAGGTATATTAATGTGTTGTGTCAAATATGTTTGCATACTTGTATATGCAACAACATCTGTTGTCAGTAGATTACAATGTAACAGAGTTATACTTGTATAATGTCATATTGCACATATCTTACAAATATGAAGGGTGAATTGTTTTCTGTGTTTACCTAATGTATACATTCGGGATCGATGTAATTGTCACGTGTTGTTGGATAGGGAGGGACGTGGGGCGCGAAACCTTTACACCATATAGGGAGGGGGATAACTGGAAGCCCATCAGCAATAAAAGTGCTTATTTTTCGAGCTGATGGCATTTTTTAGTAGAATTGTTTCATTGATACCTTTAATTTTTTAGTAGAAATGTTTCATCGATACCTTCAATTTTTTAGTATAAGTGTTTCATTGATAAATTTAGTAGTAATGGAGTGTCCGAACACAACAATGTCGGATGTCCTTTTCCATTCAGGCCATATAAGGGCATAATGTCGGGTCAACCAAGTGCAAAAAACAAGAAAGAAAGAAGAACATTTTGTGTCCTCTCATTAACTTCATTTAATAGTATTCTGATGCAAAGGTAACGGAAATTAAGAACACCAGTTCCCCAGATTTATTGCCCCTTAATTTTGAAATTCAGCGATGTTGAAATTATATTTCTCAGTTTTACTTATATGTATACAGGAGCATCTTCAAAACAATGTTCTTCTCTGAAACTACAAGAGGCAGAGGTATATTATTTTGCATTTGCCGTAAGGTTATAGTCCTCTACCAAATGTATTCGAATGGTGACCCTGGTATCAAGTTTTGCCCAACCCCAGGGTTTTTATATATTTTATATAGAATTATATAGGGAAAATCTTAAACATTTTTCTTCTCTGAAAGCACAAGGTATATCGATCCTCTATAGTGCATACAGCATAAGCTAATAATCCTGTTCAAATAGTGACCATGGGGTCAAATCTGGTAACACCCCATGGATCACAGTTTTATTTAGAGTTATCATGGTTATATAGGACAATCTTTTATTTAAATCTTCTCCGAAATATTATGAGCTTGAGGTGTAATATTGTGCATGTACCATGCGTTTATGGCCCTTTACAATATTTTTTTCAAATGGCGACCCTGGGGTTAAATGTGGCCCCGCCCAAGGGTACACATGTTTTGTATTTACTTACATAGGAAAAACAATTTCTTCTCCGACACCACAAAGTATGGCGCTCTCATATATTGCATGTAGCATAAACTTATGGTCATCCCAAGTCTGTTCAAATGCTGACCCTAGGGTAAAATCTGGTCCACCTTGGGGAACATATATTTACACAAGATCTATATAGGAACATCTTTAAAGAAATATTTGTTTGTACCATAACCTTATGTTCCTCTACCAAGTGTGTTCAAATGGTGACATTGGGGTCAAATTTGGCCCGTCCCCAAGGGTCACATGTTTTATATAGACTAATCTGTCTAGGTTGAACCTTGAAGAAAAGCGCACAACCATTTAGTTTCATCGAATGACCTCACATTTTCAAAATAGATTATTGAATGTATTATAGGATATACTTTTGGGACTCACTTATTATGAGCCACTCCCATAATTTTTTCCAATAGCTGTGATATGTTGCAGGTAACATTATAGTATAGTGCTACTGACGTTATACAAATGATGACCCTGGTGTAATACTAACTAGGGGTTGGGTGATGTTATATAGCAATATACAAAACCTTCTTACGGAATTTTAAATAATAAAAAACTACCATATACCAGTATTTCGTCCACATGTCATCTTGGGCCTCTTGTTATTACTGAATTTCTGAAAGGTTTCAAATGGATTTTCCCCAAACTTCATTTAACTTCATTTACACATAACACCTGATGACCTTATGTCCCTCTACATCACACATTGTTGTTTGCCTAATATATTACATACTTATGGCCTTTGACTTAGAATGTTCCACTAATATTGTATAATAAACTTCGTGTGGCTTTTACTTCGCAACCTTTCATGGATTGTTATTTCACTTGGCATACAGTTCACATGCGTCTCGCCATCAAAGGTTTTTGATTCTGCAATTTTTTACTTAATTATGGACTTTTGTTTTACTTAGATATAAAAACGCGGTGGCATTCATCATCTTCAGTGATAGCTCTAGTTAATTCAACAATAACAAAAAGCCTCTTTTACCTATAAGACACATTTGGTGTCCTTTCCACCCGCGTGTGGTTTCCAGGCAAAGAATAGGGCCACTGCATATCCCGTTAGAGGGGTAGGCACCCCACACACATACACACACACACACCAAATTGATGTTAATTTTATCATGTTTTGTTCATGCTCATTAAAGGTCTTCATCATGACCCCTGCATTGTTTCAGGTGCCATCTTGCTCAAATCACTAGAGCACTGGTAGAAAACAATAAACGTGGCTCCAGCGTAAATGGAACTTCTACAATATAATGTGCAGCAACTCTACAGTTCTGTCGGTGAGATGGTTCTAGACCCATTCTCCATATTTTATCTCGATGTAAATGGAGGTTGAGTCTGGCATGTTCATTAGGCGCCATATAACCTTTCATGTGTCGGTGCGCCTTAAAACCCAATTCAATTCAATTCATGTCCTTTCCAAAAGGCATGCATGTCAAAAACAAAACAGTTGCAAGCTTCGACTGGTGTGAAGCAGAATACTCAAATGCCAAATTGTCGGAATCATCAGAATTATTCCGTAGTAGTTTCGTGTAATTTTTTTTGAAATATCTTAACATTGTATGGTTTAAAAAATGTTGCCTTATATAAGGCTCGAACATGAACCTTCGATTCAGTAGTCACATAGAAGACGACGCTCTAACCGACTGTCGGTTTGTTGCGGTATTAAATCGGATATAACAAATGCCACGATCCGCAATCTAATTGATTCCGACAATTTGGCATGTGAGCGATCTCGAAGACAGATATGAGTAGAGTTAACAACGGTTTATTGTTTGACGTCTTGCAATAGTGTTTTAATGACACGTTATGACGGTAACAGTGTTAAATATTGTGACATTTAAATTCCGACCAAAGACATTTAATTCACTCTGCTATTTATTTATCAGCATCTTGATACATTTTAATTCCTATCCTGACAAAGATGCCCCCTTCGTACTATAATTTGTCTCCGCTTCATAACACTTGCATTTCATATATGGCACCCAACGACACCATGTCTAAATCTTCGAAGCCAATACCAATATATTGGAAGATTACTGCGGGGTGGCGATATTGCTGTCTCTCAGACTGTCACCTCTGTTTCAATTGGATTCCATCAGCAACACATTTAACAGTATTAATACAATTGTTGTAAGTGCTTGTTTATGATAATACTTACGTTTGTTAAGGACCATGTTAGATTGGTAATATCTGCCCTCTTATCTGGTGTTTCCTTTAAATAAAAACATGTATCATTATTACGGTATTATTCATGCCACCGCAAGAGCGCGAATCCACGTGGAGCAGAGGTCTGAGCTCTGATCGCAATATTTACCCAATCTTTCTCAGTTAGTAGATTCAGATGCCGCCCTAGTGAATACAGAGTCACTTGATGCTAAAGAAGCACATATT
>JAWPHD010011684.1:0-81612 GCA_037043455.1 Cyrtodaria siliqua
TTAATAACATTAAAACAATTCAAGTTGATAGAAAGAATCAATTAAAAGTAATCAATTACACATATATAAACAAAATCCGTAGAGACAGACACATATAAAGGAAATTAAAAGCACCGTCTTTACATCCTTATTTCTCCAGTGACTCAATAAAACACGGTTGTTTTAAACACGGTTGTTTTATCGCTATCTTGAAAAGCTTCTGAAAACAACAGTACAACATGACATGTGAATTATAGTATAGTATATGTGACATTGTAACCAAGGTTAATCATAACATCTATAACGTTCTATGATAGAGTTATGGATTACTTTACAGTGAAAAGCTAAAAAAATGTTGTATATACATTACAATATATAGACTGATAAAGTGGGAATACAGTTTGACAATGTGCTGTCTAATAGTTCCAAATTCACGACCTTCTTTTATCCAGCGATAACATCGTTCACATTCGCAATTATGGTAGGTCTTTCTAGTACAGAAAATCAATTTGATGTTATTGTATATGTCTATACAATGACCTTCGTATAAGTAGATTCATTGGCCGCTTCATGGAATGAAGCTCATTCACGTTCAAGTCAAGAGGTCTAGCAAAGAAATATTAGCTTGTCGAGACTTATGGTGAAAGTTACTGTGTCTAAAGAGTGTAATTTTAAAAAATAAGAAATTGATTTGAAGGTATTATAGCTACAGTATTCATTTCATTAAACGCCTACAGAAATGCACGCGACGTTTGAAATAAGCAACACGCTTATTCCCATGTTGTAGCTAAAAGCTATAAAGCTTCATCGAAAACAGTGTAAGCGTCGTTCTGAATTCATATGACTCTACTGAAAAAGCGGAATGACTTCGTGGACATACATGTATAAATCGGCAATAACTAAAGGTATAATTAAACCAGTATATTTAGAATATGCATCTGGAATACAAATGTTAGGCGTTTAATCAAACGTACATATAAAATTAAAAACAACAACAAAAAACAACAACACAACAACAACAACAACAACACAAACACACTCCATGCATTTGTTATCATGCATTTAGAAAGTACAGGCGGCTCAGTTTCAAAAAGGATGTCAGCATATTGCTCTGTTGGTGGGTTTGTTTTAATGGGAAAGTTTATGTGGAAAAGTATTCACACACTACCAAAGAATTACCTTCTTTCTTTTTCAATCAGCAGAAAAAGAAATTATTGGAAGAAGTATTTTACTAACCCCCATCCACATACCTTGTAGATCAAAGTGCAAAAATCGAACAACCCTGAAGCTTGACCATAAACATAACATTGTAGTGTAAAAATAGTAGATAGTGGATTGAAACCATTAGTCAGGTGCAACGGCATTGTTAGGTTCTAATATATAATATTCCCGATCATCAGAGATTTCTACGTCCACTGTTGTTGTCGTATTTTGCGACTGAGACCACACATTTGACATCTCCTCATTTAGGTTGCCTTGTATATTTCCTGCACGACACATGTTGGCGTAATTGTCATTACATGCGCCACCGTTTGGTATCACTTTCAGTCGCGGAGAAATGTCACTTGACAGCAGATTTTGATGCAAATGTGCATCGTGTTGTGCATGTATTTCTGCATAATGCGCTTCAGACGTTACTGATGATCTGTCGATGTCTATTTCATTGTACACAGATTCTGAAATATGAAGCATTTGTTTAAATTTATGTATAAAATAGTTTGTTTGTACATGTATCTGTCCCTCATGTTGTAGCCTAAGATACACCAATTGTAAAAACTCGGTCAATCCCGTCATTCTTCGGGATTACGCCTCGTGCGTATATTGACGAATCGGATGTTCAAAATCTTAACATTTTGTTAGCCGTTGGACAACGGAAAAGACAATAGAGCACTGTTGCTTAGCTGTTGCTATGTAAAGAATATAGCTGTTAGTCACACATGTTGATGTATAATTTGCGTTGCATTTTTTTGTTATTTATAATACGGATGAAGGTTTTATGACAGGCTTTACGTAAATAAACTACAGATGTAGCAAATGACTAAATGACATTACAAAACTTTGATGATAACTTTGATTTTGAACGCAAATTCGTTTCGGTGTGTATCTAATGTGCGTCATGCTAGGCTGACGTAACGTATATGGATACCTTCAAGTTATGCTTCGATGAAGTGTACGAGATTATAAGAATCTTTCATGGGTATCCGGTGAGGATCGGGAATTCCAACACCAGGTACAATTGTTTTTATCGAAACCGAGGCTCTGCCGAGGTGACCAATTAAAACCGAGGCTCTGCCGAGGTTCCAATTCATACAATTATACCGAGTGTTGGAATTTCCCTATCTTAGACCATGAGCCAGATAATTTTTCGCTTCCATCTCATTTGGCAAATTCTTACTGGTAACATGTAATCGAGAACATTGTAGAGAAAGAAAAAATCCAATGGTTAGCTCTAATGGTTAGCTCCCCCTTTTAAACAAAAAACAGGTTTCTTTAAAAAAAAAAAGTTTTCCCTGAAACCTTTAGAGCTAGATGTCTAATAGTTTGCCTGTGACATAAGCTTTTTCTTAAGGAAAAATAAAATGGTGATCCTGGGGTCATATTTAGTCCTGCCCCAGGGTCCACACATTTACATAGAGTTATGTAGGACAATCTTTTAAAAAGAAACATTTTCTGGAACTTTTCTAGAACTACAAGAGGTAGACGTCTAATATTTTGCATATATTATAAGCTTATAGTCCTCTACCAAATTTGCTAAAATGGTGACCCTGAGGTCATATTTGGCCACACCTCAAGGGTCACATATTTACATAGAGTTATATCTAAAAAGAAATTTAAAAAATCTTCTCTGAAACAACCAGAGCTAGACGTCTAATATTTTGAATGTAGCATAAGCTTATAGTTCTCTACTAAGTATGTTCACATGGTGACCCTTGACTCAAGTTTTGTCCTGCCCTGTGGGTCACACCCTGTGGATCACACTATTACATTGATCAGATATAAAGCCATTACAGAAAATTATTTAAAAATCTCCGAATCTACATGAGTTAAGTGTCTAATATTTTGCATGTATTATAAGCTTATGGTCCTTTAACTAGTTTGTTCAAATGGTGATACTGAGGTAAAATTTGTCCCCAGTCACAGCTTTACATAGAGTTATATTAGGACATTGCTGTTGTAATTGTTTTTTTAACATGTGAGCACTTTGAGACGAGGCCGAGTCAAGGCCCTTTGGCCTCTTGTTTATGACTTGCAGTTGTACACTTTTTTTTTTATAAAATCACTTCATAGTTAGGTTTAAGAAAAGCAATGTTTATCAAGAATGGGACTTTTGATGAGGTATTACATTATAAGGACCTCTATTAATTAAATCTGTTATCGTAAGTAAAGGTCTAGTTTAACAATGTTCACAAGTCGCATATTTAATAAATCCAACCAAGTAAACCACAAAATAGACAATTCATGGACCAATTGGGTATTCACATGAAGCGTTGGATAAAATACATTGACTACTGTAGCTTTGTCAGCATCTATATATACCTAAAACGAGAAAAATAGTCCTATATAAACCAGAGTACTCAAACGCAATTGCACCGTAGGATAACACTGTACAACAAACTAAATAACAAATCAAATTAAACAGTCAATGAATTGGACAATATACAAACATAACGAGTTGTGAACACAGGGTAAGCGACGTGGAACGGTCAGTAGGCAATACGGTCTAATGTTTAACTTATTAAATTGATGTTATGTGTACACAACTCGATATTAACCCTTATTGACAGTGTAAATAAAAGTATATACCATCAAAAAGAAAATCTTTAACAACAAAGTCAACACACACCCAATAAAGTAAACGGTACACTTAAATATTTTTGTAAATATACAGAACAAAAAACAAACTTCCGTTGATGTTGATGCGGTTTGTCTAGACAGCAAAACAGGAAAACATTAATGATGTTTTAAAAATAATTAGATAGACCACCAACAATAGTCCAAATAAAGACTTTTTGAAAAGTACAGTAGCCAGGGGAGTTAGCCCCCTTTTTCTTAAAACATGCAGTTTGGCCACATTTCTTTTTAAATCTACGACAATTACCGAAATTTGTCCGAGACAATATTTTCTATATGTTCCTTACCAAAAAATCACAAAAAAACATAACACAGATTGTGTAGATGGCAGCTTTTGATTATCAACATTCATCAAATTACCTCCCTTTAACATTTCCATATCATCCATAAAAGATTATTGCAAGGCAAATTTGAAACTGTTTAATGGGATATTTAGCATTCACTTAAGTGTGCTTACAAAAATCAAACATTGTTTTACTAAAACGTTGTTTAACCTTGTATACGCCCTCAAAATCTGGCCTATGGAAATACCAGCAAAAAAGTCGGAAGTTTTTTGTTCAGTATATATAAATAAAAAATACTGAATTAAAAACACCTTAGATCGTATCCATAATTTTACTGAATAACCAAAGCAGTAGCAGCCAAAGAGTAAACAAATTAAACATACGATAAAAAAACACTATGGACGGAATTTCATCCATTTTTAGTTGTTTGATTTACAAATGTACACCCTTAATTCGCACAAAGTACTATCAAGAAAAGTATTATATTGTAGTAGTACTGGTATGTCGGACAGTTTTCTGAGTATTCAAATATTCAAAATTGTACTATCCCGATATCCTGGGTAGCGACCCTTATGAGAAAGCGCTTTTTGTACCGATCCTTATGTGTAAGCGTGTTTTTTTTTTTTTTTTTTTTGTTTGTTGTTGTTTTAAAAAACGTCAATGTTATATTGTATGCTTATCATATAATGTACTTTTAGGTAAGACAATTATTTAAACGAGATATGGGTATATTAATTGCCTGTTATCCCAAAGCCAAATACTTTGCCATTAATTGATATTACCAATCAAAACGTAGCAATGGGATGGGCATATATGAGGCTCACAGACATGTTGCACCTCGTGACAGTCCATACAGAATACCGTGCCATTGAGATATTCGTCTCTTGGTACACTGGCGGAGGGAGTATACTCCTTAGAACATACACACATTTACTAGAAAAAAAGACTGTTGTGAACCCCAGCCTTTTGGATATACCCGTATCACAGAAATAATGACGTTTTAGCATTTTAGATGTATGCATTTCATCGCAGTCAGCCTCCTTGAGCGCAAACAGTCTGTGGCCCAGCGGAAACACGGTGGGCTTGAAATCCGGAGAACCCGGGTTCAAGCCTCGCCGGCGCCACTGAGTTTCGTCTGTCTGTTATTTGGCAAGACACTTTCCCTCGTGAAGACTGAGGTAGCCTCGTACATCTGATGGGGACGTAAAGTGTGCGGTCCTGTGTATCGGAGTATATTTTTCAAGTTAATAAACTATAGTTATCTAGATGTTATTAAGATTATGACAGGTTCCCGGATTCCTACGTATATCTCCCCTCTCTCTGGGCCAGTCTTAATAACATATAATTTGTTGATAATCCGTTAAACAACATCCAATTCATCCAATTATGTTTCTTTAAAAGTGCACCTTCAGTAACTTCACCCACAAAATTTAAGGTAAAGGTATACGTTTTGAAAACAACAAAGTAAGTACTGATATTGAGATCAATGAGGGATAGTTTAAGGCAGTCCATATACCCCTGTATTATAGTCTGTGTCATTGTCGCAACAACCCCCGTCATTGGCTATACACTTTTTTTTTTCAGGTAACTGTTATTCAGTTTGCAATATTTCTGCATGCACAAAAATAGGTTATGACTATGATAAAATGCAAAGAATATGTTAAGAAGGTACTATTGTAACAACTCTGTCAATTCTAACAAATAGTTGTCATGGTTAGTAGTTAGTACAGTAGTCTATGTATTACCCGTCTTCTTGTTTTTCGTACACATGCATACAATAGTTTTCAATTTCATATGCATACTTCTTTATTGTGATTTAAATGGGTGGGGTAATTCAAACTGCGTTAAACATCGTTAAAACAGACATAACTTGCAATTAAAAAGTATTAAAATAGACATCTAATTGGATGTTGTGTTTGCTTGTGTTAACTATTGCTTTTTGTTTTATTATATGTGTAATACATATTCAACATGTCTTAATCTTCATATGTATTGAATAACGTATACACCTAGAAATGGACTTATAAAAAGCGAAAACACTCACATTTCTCTTATCTAAATCCTTTGGATTGTTTGTGTCTTTTGCGAAATATATATATATCAGAAAATTAAAATAAAAGCGATGTTGCAATTTTTCTGAGGAAGTCGTACACTTCCTGTTCGATGCGTGTATCCTCTTTACAGGCTTACTAAATTTGTATTTGCAAGCAAAGGCATGAACGTTGCATAGTACATACTTCCATTAATAATCTATATAAAAACACCCTATCTAACATTATTTATGAAAATACTCAATGCTGTTTGGCTATTGAGCAGTTTTTGAAAAAGCTATAAAAACCTCTGACGTCACGTCCTTCAACTTCATTTTAAACGATTTTCAACGTCGAAAAACATCCGAAACAAGGATTACGTTGTTTTAAGGCAACGTTACGTTCAAACAACACATTGAACTTGTTAGATAGACGATAAAGCTGTATATTTTCTTCGTTTGGTGCTGAGTTCTAGTGCTGAGAGATGGACGTACAATGTAAGTTGTGAGAATATGTTTGTATTATGCTCAATCTTTCGAAAAGGTGTATATAAAATACATAAAAATCCATGTCAGATAAGAAATAAAATATTTCTAGTGGGTTTATGTTGTGCGAGATCAAAACCTGGTGGTTGGGACTTGAAACACATCGAAAACGCGGGCCTACGGTCCTTGGTATCGATGGTCTTCTGGGACAATATAAACCCGCTGGAAATAGTTTATTTCTTAAATACATACAATGTAAAAAATTATTGACTAATCTTAATGCATAAAACATATATCAATAGTGGGTGGGATAATTTGACTACCAGTTTAAAGCAAAATGGTGATTTTAAGCAGAATGCAATACTGAAACAAAGCTTATTTATTCTGTATTAAACTAATATGAATTATAAACTTAATTGCATATTTCAAACGTATAGTAACAATTATCAAAACAATATAAATGTGCAAAGATGAACATCCATAATTTCATTCCAGGGCTACAAAGATAAATAAATGGTAGCATTTGCCACCTGAGTTGGTAGCAATATCGAACATGTTGGGTCCTGGCTCAAGCCCTATCTGAACCGGATATCCATCATTGTTTCTTTTCCTTGCATACTATTTCTATGCTGAGCGTTTAGGTCGATTACTACTAACGTTTTGCATGTTTATTTACAGAATGGAATGATGTCATGCAACTGTTATTGCTGATATCAGCGCGTGACTTTTATCGTCCCCAATTTGAAAGATCAGGCTTTCCAGCTCCCATTCAAAACACGGATCACCTTATCCGGCATGCAAGAAATTGCGAATGAAGTAATCGGAGATTATAAATAATTATATATTTGCTTTGTTTGTTCTGTTTATATCTTATTTATATAATTAACACTGAAGAATAAACAAACTGTCAGCACCTGTATATAACTATTTTCAGAATTGTTGTTTCTTCAAATTAAACCTCCTCAGTCACTGTTTATAGAGTGCATGTAGACGGAAACAAAACAGAAATCATATAAAAGAAATTTGCTAAATACCCTCACCAAAGTCAATGTTTATAGAGTGCATGTAGACGGAATCAAAACTGAATTCATATAAAAGGAATTTACTAAATACCCTCACCCAAGTCACTGTTTATAGAGTGCATGTAGACGGAATCAAAACAGAAAACATATAAAAGGAATTTACTAAATACTCTCACCCAAGTCACTGTTTATAGAGTGCATGTAGACGGAATCAAAACAGAAATCATATAAAAGGAATTACTAAATACCCTCACCCAAGTCACTGTTTATAGAGTGCATGTAGACGGAATCAAAACAGAAATCATATAAAAGGAATTTACTAAATACCCAAACCCAAGTCACTGTTTATAGAGTGCATGTAGACGGAATCAAAACAGAAAACATATAAAAGGAATTTTCTAGCTACCTTCTCCCAAGTCACTGTTTATAGAGTGCATGTAGACGGAATCAAAACAGAAATCATATAAAAGGAGTTTACTAAATACCCTCACCCAAGTCACTGTTTATTGAGTGCATATAGACGGAATCAAAACAGAAAACATATAAAAGGAATTTACCAAATACCCGCCACAGTTTTACACTTAAAAATATTCACAATCTTACCATCAACTGCTTCTCCTGTAATATACCTGCAACATGGAAATACATATTTATATAAAAAAAAGATATGGTTAGTTTAAAGACATGCACTAAACATGTTATATATGCTGTATTGTTAATCAAAGCCCTAGACACAGATGTTTAACCTGTTAACTAACAAACAAACTTACCATTCATGTAACAGAAAGACATAAATAGTAACTAGTCATAGAATTATAGCCAAACGATTCATAAAGCTATTGTACTTTACAACTATCGCAACATCAGATTGGGTAGTACACTAGACGACACTTATTAGTACCGTAGTTACATTTATGTCATACGTTTTAAACGGAATATACAATTTTGACAAAATAAATGTATGAAACTTCATCAATACATTTTAAACAGATTCGTCAATTAAAATATAAAATAAATAAACAATTTGATAATCGGATTACATTTTAAAGGACATGTTCAAAATTTGAGCAAGTCATTTACGAAGATTAATGTTGTATTACCATTTTAAATCGGGGTACTTATAAATGTCGTTTAGTGTACATAAACTACTAAATGTTCAATTAAGTGTTGCTTCCAACAATAATTTGATTTAATAAAAGCTAATTGACGGAATATATGTTATACGTAAGACTAAAGCAGGTTCACTCAGTAATGAATCATGTCTCGTTAGATATGTCTAAGTAGCAGATCATATATAAACAGTTGATGCAGTTTCAGTCGGTTAATGAATCATTAAGTAAACTAAGTATTAAACATTCAACTTTAATAAGTACTGATAAAGGTGATCCTTTGAGAGCAACTAACTTTGTCAGACCATGATACTGGAATTTGACATAGTTTGCACATGCATTTTAAACTGCTTACCGTCTAATATTAAAGCTGAAAAACGTGGGTCACTGACATAATTTACAGGTCACTGACCTAATTTTGTAAATTATGTCAAACATTTTTAAAAAAATAGACAGTTACTTAAAGGCAGAATATGCAGTATAGAATACACATACATTGAACCAGTTGACGAAGCACTCGGAAGCTTTAGAAAATCACGCTAATAAATAAACTGAATAAAATTAAACTGTACACACTATGCCGAATAAATATTTGTGTACTCAATACGCTGTATACCCTACACGCGGCGCCGACGCTAAACACAACACAATAAGTGTGCAAATCCAACTGGTTTATTTATAGCACAGGTAATGTTTATGTAAACATAAGTGTTAAAACGTCAGCGTGACCTTTTTACGAAGCGTACGTTTCTAATCAGCTTTTTATATTAACGACTGGGTACATCGGGGGATTTAATGCACATTTGACGGTAATAATGTACACAAATACTTGACACAGAGTCTCTATCATCTCCGTTAAGGTTAACAATAAGCATATTCTGGCTTTAAATTTCATATTTTGCTAATGTTGAATTTGAAAATGCAGTTTCAAAATACAGCATAAATCTATATTTTTTCCGCGCAACTGAAAGGGAAAATGAATAAAAAAAGACATTGTCTTCGAAAAAAACATGGAAGCAAACAATTAACAGATATCATAATAACTGACAAACGGTACCCTCTCCCGAGGAAGTGCAAAGAAATTTTAAAATAAATTACCATAATATAATACCATTTAAATGGGAACAATATCAGAGTTATAGAAGATTTAAAGATCAAAACTTACCTAACGGATATTTCATCATTGTTTACTTGTTTCTTATTTTCTGAAGAGAAAGAAATTGCATCTGGTAAGTTTTTACAGATCAAAGTTCCTCATATAACCATTACTAATTGTGTAGGATACTTGTCTTTTCAAGTCTTTTATTGTGGAAACAGGTATGAAATACTCGTGCATATGTCTCGCAATGAATGAATGCAAATTCTAAAGGAACTTTGTATGGGTGGATTCACCGGCATTTACAGGCACAAACGAGTATGTGTAATAATTGTAATGCACTTCACAGGTGCGTTATCAGTTATTTTTAAGGTTGGGTTAAACTTATTTTACCATGGACGTGGAAATGTACACACTACTGTACAAAGAACAGCAGTCGTTACTATATACTCGTACAATCGTGTCGATTATATATTATGATAATGAAAATAGTCCATAATACTGAGTCAGGGCTTCCATGTTTTTATTATGTAGGTAGTAAATAAGTCATGTGTGTGCATAATATCTACTTAGATAAAGACAGGCTTTAAAAAGGATGATTAACTTACCGTTATTGACCCTCTGATGCCTTTTAACCCATATAACTGTCATGGCCACCACGACAGCTACGACAACCACACAAAGAGCAACCACAATCACAGACACATCGTTGGTTCTATTGTTAGTGGTGTCTAAATATGTGGAATTTCTTAACTGTGGAGTTGTTGTCTCTGAAATACAAGAAGTAGTGTAGCAAGTTACACAGTAAGTTTGTGACTTAATATAGGATATAGGGTATATGTATATACCCTATGTATATACCCTATATAGGGTGTCAGTACATTCCATATTTGCATTGCCACCCAATAACAAATAATTACAACAGTTTTGTTTCAAAGTTGTTTTGAATGTTGATTTCGATCTCGTTAAAAATCAGTCTTTGTTCATCAGACAATTGGTAACCAGACTTGGAATAGTATGGCTTTGTTGATGAGTTGTAATATATTAGTAAACTTCGTAAAACTACGTCATCGCATAAGTTAATGAAGTAATTGATTATGTCAGCTTATTTATAGATATTAAATGATTTTACTACAAAACTAAAAAATAAATAATGAAATTTCCAATATAACTTACAATGCATCGGTTTAGTAACAAAATGGTAGGGGAAATATATTTGTTTTTGTTATCTCCCATAGTGCGCCATTTATTCAATAGAAAATTCAGGTATCTTAGTACTGCGAGACCTATGCTCATCTTGTGTGTGTTGAAGTTTTATTAGTTTGGATTCTCAGGATAAACCAGTTTTGACAAGCAGACCCTCCGACTTTCCTGACCTGATTGTGTATGCTAAAAGAAAATCGTCAACAACATGGCCGACATGCCCTTTTAGATACAGATATTTATACATATTTGTAGATTTATTATAGCGTTTATATATTATATATAAACGCTATATTGAATACATGAATAAATATATAGAAAAAAGCATTCTGATGCTGTAGAAACTAAACTGTTACATGTATCACTAAATATGTTCTTCTAAACAGTCTCTCCCACCCCAACTACAGACATAAGACGAATATTTAAAATAATTGTGATATGGCTTTATATTTGGTAAAATGTGACCCTTTATACCGTTGTTCTGATTAAAATGAATATAGAGTATTTTATATTTATCTTAAACGCATGCTTCTATATGCAGTATTACACATCTAGATTTAAGAATAAAAATACAAGCACTATTTAATTGTATCTGCCTATCTATTAGAGGCTCAAATCCTGTGGGTTGTTTTGCAATCCATAAACGTATTTGGTTTTATAACATACATTATATTTCTGTCTTTAAATATGAACATATAGATTTAAAATCTAGATTTCAATTAGTAACGTTCGGGCTTAGAGGTTACACGACGCATTTCGAGACTTCAAATTAAAATGAAATTGATCACAATTTATTCTATTAGATATGGCGACCTGTAGTTAAAATAGTATGTCTATATTTTGTATTCTATGTGGCTTCTAAACAGATACACTGATTATATAAGCACATGTTGTTCGACACATTGTAACCTATTATTTATGCAACTGCGGTAACCTTAACACAGAGAGACACAATCACGAGCAAACCTTTGGTTCCATAGTTAGTACTGCCTTCGTCTGAATATGTTGACTTAATTAACTGAACTGTTGTTGTCTCTGAAATATAAAACGTTTATCAGCATTGTATACCTCATTTGCGCATTTCCTTCTTTGCGCTATATGACGTCCTCCGGTTGCTATTTTGTGTATACAGGCTGGTCTTAAAAATGCGAAGAGTAATTAGATATAATGTATATGGTGGGTATGTATAACAACGCCCCATCTGTCAAAATCAATATGTCTGCTGCAAGATTTGAAAGCTTGGACGAAAATGACTCATCAATAGCCAGGTGATTAAAATATTCGAAACATAATATATAATTCTGTGCGTTTTTTGCGATAAATCACAAACCTTTTACATTTATAACGTTCGTCATGAAATCCATATGATGAATTTCTAGTGAATTCATATAAAGGGCAACGTTATCGATAGGTCTTAAAAATGTATAAAAAAGCTATTACGAATTTAACGGTAGGTCGATTTT
Organism: Cyrtodaria siliqua; assembly: GCA_037043455.1. Taxonomy (NCBI): domain Eukaryota; kingdom Metazoa; phylum Mollusca; class Bivalvia; order Adapedonta; family Hiatellidae; genus Cyrtodaria; species Cyrtodaria siliqua. Next base: position 12,524 of record JAWPHD010011684.1, read on the forward strand.
GATTTTTCGTTAGGTAAATACTTTCACTTGAGGAAAACCTGCCTTTGTAAATAAAAGGCAATTATCATTCTGCATAAATTTAACGGTAAATTCATTTGATTCTTTTGAAATTTTAATGTGAAATCTCACGTGAGAACACCTTGCCTGTGTAGCAATTTATGAATTTCCGATTTTACATGTATCATTAGCAAATATCACTTTCGCGTTGTTTGAGATTTTCAGGGGCGTTAAATCTCGTGTAAAATGAGAAGTAGATTTCATAATGTCAAAATTGTGAATAGCCACGATAAATCAATTATTTTGGCATAAACATATGTTGAAACAAGAAATCGTTGTAGTTTTTTTTTTTTTATTAAAATCTTGGATTCGGAATAACATAACAAATATTGCATGTTGTTTTGGACCAGGTTTCGCTTCGGTCCAAATACCTTTGCTGGGTTAACTGCCCGTTCCATAGACTTCCATATGGTCCCCAACACATGCAATATTTGTTGGGTGACTATGACGTTATACATTGCGTGACCTACTAGGACATAACACTATCGCCTACTGGAGTTATACCGATCTAACCTTTCAGTTTCGTATTGCATCATTCAATTTCGCATTACAGAATAAAATAATACCGCCGAACAGGTAAAAAAGGTATAACATACTTGTGTGTGATAATTCCGCCTGATTGTATAATGGACGTTGTAGACGTTGTAGCGTTTAACTGTATGCGTTGCGTTTGGGGCTTTCGAAACATGAATCACTTAAAGGAAATTTGTTGATGAGCATTTATTAATGTTCGCAAAATACATCACTACATAGGCAATCATTATTGTATATGGTATTACAAGTATATCGTTGGTATTACATAGTACAATACACTTAACAGTACCTGATGTTGTTTTTTCGGGCAAGGATATATGTACGCGGTCACGTCCGATGTACTGATCGTTTATGGTCCTCCTGCACTCGACAACGTAGGTTCCTTCGTCTTCTCGTGTGAAACCATATATATGTAAAGTGAAATTGCTCTCACTGTATTTCTGGTAGTTTAGGGTGAAGTTTGTCTCCTTATTAATTATCACAACTATTCCCAGCGATACTCTAGAACGATACCATCGGTACATGTTGTTTGTGATGTACGGTGACATGGAATTACTTGGTATCAACCTAATATCACAGTTTATCGTTGTACCAGAGTAGCTGTATGATGTATGGAGCTCACCACATACAGCCGATGCTGCAAAGAAAATAATCGGTTAGTTACTTAATATTTTCTGCTTAGGCATAGGTCTCCCCTACCCCAGCCGCTCACCTTAACGCGAATATTGAAAATAATAATATTGATATTGCGTAATTTAAAACGTTGATTCTAACGCCTCTGTGCTGAAGTGCACAATAAAGCTTTTTTTTCATTTGGATCAAACACACGCTCGTATATTTAATATACCAGATCGAGCATATGAAATAGTCTATCCAATATTTATATCTTGAGCTTTTTATATCCGTTTACATTATGAAAGGGGCAATACGTTTTCCTTATTAGTGAATTCCCAATGTGTATAATCGCATTGTGTTGTTTGTAATCCATGGCGCTATTTAATTTGAGTCTTACTGTCTTCACAGAAAAAGCCCAATTTAAATAAGATAAATTTAAATGTAAATGTTTGAAACGGTCATTTCGCACTTTCAGGAAAAAATATTTTCAGTGACTTTAAACTAAACTGAAATATATTAAAATATATTCAGTTAGATATGTCGCCCTATATTATGATGTTTTTTACTATTTGTATGTGGGTTTGCATTCCCCGTGCCACATGTCTATTATACAAGATTCGCATTAATATAAGTTTTTATCAGGTACTCACTCTGTGCAGATACATACGTTCCGTGTACGAGAAGCAGAACAAATAGTGAAACCAGGTCCCCCATCTCGAATATTATGCCAGTCACATCAATGTATAACTAAATAATGTGAAGTTGTTTTGTCGTTTATTTAATCCAAGTTATTTTAAATCATATTTATATCACGGCATACAATAAATTAGTCACATGCAGTTCTAAGAGTGTGTGTAAACACGTGTTTCCTTATCATCCACGAATAATAGTCAAGAACAATAGATACTTAAAAACCCGGAAATACTCGATTATTTCCGGAATAATTCATCAAGACATATTTAGCTTAACACAGCTTATATAAACAAACATTTAAAGGCATAAACAAAATACCAACTATACTCTGTAAAAGAAGTTTTGGACCATGGCAGTGTTCGAACCCATACAATGATCGCTGAATCATGACATTCGACCATAACCCTTATTATCTCAGTTGATAATTCACAATAGATCAACAATCAACAATATTTATCGTTTACAATGAAAGTTTGCGAAAAAATAATAATCTTTTTATTGGTTACTCGATTGTGTCTGTAACTGTTACTTTGTATGGACTTTGCAACATTTTTTACAGACCCTTTGTGTGTTCGCGATATATTTTTTTAAAATCAAATCTTAAATTTTGTCCACTAGTTTTTTTTTTATATGACTTTATATATCCTGGTCCAAAACTTTTTTTACCGAGTATATATAGTTCCTCAGCTAATGAAACAATGTTAATAATAAGTTCCATTTTTACCATAAATTATATGTAGGTACGTTTATTTCAACCCTTAATAGAAGAAATGTGTTTTGTTTTAATATGACATACCAGTTTATCGTATTTTAACGGATGACCTCACAAAGTAACTTCAATATGGTATCTTTAAATATTATACAACCAATGCATTTGTTGGTTTAAGTTGTTTATGTAATCACTTTATAAGGTACTCTATATTTAATATAACTGATCATTCTGCGTAATCCTTTAAATGTTAATATTTCCGGAAACATGACTTTATTCATCTGTTTCGATTGGCATCTAGTAAGCCTTCTCTGCCTTTAAGTTTCGATATCAGACAATCAAGGACCACACATGTGTGGATTTAAACTTGAACCTGAAAGTTAGTTTAACCAAATATGTCAAGTGTTACATCGGTTTATGCAATTATATATACTTAAGCCAAAGGATTTAAAGTTACCACAATTATTGTATTGCCTTTTGTAAGCTCTGTTTAGTAATCAGTTGATCTAGACGTGTTAAAACTACAAGCGCTATACTTAAACTGATACTATCTCATGAATATGAATAAGTCAGTGGTGAAGTAGTTTTCAATTCGACGAACGGCCAAAACTTCGGTATATAAGCCAGACATCGATGCGTAAAAGATCACATTTTATTTAGCCTCCCTACAGGTAACATCGATAACATGCGGCTTTCAAATACGATAGTTGCCTTGAACGGGATTTGAACCAGGGAACTTGCAGTTTCATTTGTAAAATTGTACACGTTTTTACCACCACTACACCATGGAAACTTCTTGGAACTTAATATAATTTCTAACACTAAATAGTCATTACGTAATAACTATAGCAGACACACGCGCACAAACTTATCATCACCTTAATAAAACATCGAGATTAAAGTTTTGAGACGTAATCTTAGTTAAATTGATAATACATAGTATAACACCACGAACAAACAAGGTTTTATGATACCCAAACTGAAAGTAATTTTAAGAATGCAACACTTTTAACATTACGAGCTTAATAAGATTTCTGAAGCTTTTTTATATTTCAAAATATATACTGTAATGCATCATGTCACATATGCTTAAGAACATGATGAGGAGTGGGGGCAATATACTCTGGTAATATGGGAGTGTGGCAGAGTATATGTTGCCAATCACCCAACAATGTTTTTTTTCAAATTACGTTTTGAATCCACAAAACAATAATAATATGTGTTTGCCTCTGGAAATTGTTTTGTCACCGTGGATAACATTAACCATTTGACATTGAAAGGTAGCTACATGTATTTTGTCGTTTAAAATGTTTGCAAATTATTGTAAAAAGTGTTGAGCAAATTGTACATGACTTAATAGCTTACTTTGGATTGAAGACCAATTATAAGTATGTCTGGGTCATCATGTTATATACGGATGCCCCTACACAATTAATGTAAAAATCAGAAACTGACATCAAGCTTTAAATGATTCCCATCATCATCAGGTGTCGATCTAGAATCGGAGCTTTGGTAGCATAACTTTTGTAGAATCAAATAAAAAGCAAGAACACACCAAAGTAACCCAATAGCATCAGTGAGGCTCGAATCTTCGATCTCCGGTTTATTTGGAGTCGAACATTCTATACGTTAACTCAATATAATTTTCGGACTAGACACACACATTTCAAACAAACACAAATCTACAATTTAAATTAAATTGCATATGCCTCAAGGGAACCTTTCTTCAGTACTTTACCCAGTCAACATGGTGACGCTGCATTCTGAATAACTGCTTACATCAATAACAAATATTTTTATGAAAGACAATGGTGTCCTTGCTTGATGGATTATTGAAATTTAAAAATTATAGATTTTATATCGTGAACCTCGTTTGTAGTAATTCAGTATTCGTGAGAAATGTAATGGAAAATAAAGAGGATTTATAAAAGGACTTCACTTACGGTTAGTACATTTACATCATGTTTAAGACATTGTTTTAGTTACCGTGCATGATTATATATCACCCTACCCTCAGTTCTTGACTTCAATTTCAACAGGGCGATAACCGAATTAGCCACTCCCAAATCATGTCAATCGTGTCAATCAAGTCAGGTGAGGATTGTAAAAATGAAACCACAAGTGGACATCCTATACTGCAAAGCAAAGATTCAATACCTATGAGTTGTACTGGTTTATTTACATTATTATGCCGTCCTTCGAAGAAGGAGGGGGCATAATGCTTTGCAAATGTCGGTCGGTTGGTCGGTCGGTGAGTCTGTCTGTCTGTCGGTCCGTCCCGATATTTTATTCGCGATAGCTCAAGAACAGCTGGCACTGCAAACTCAAAACTTGGCAGGAATGTTTGTGTCATGGTCTAGTTGTGCACAGCTCTTTTTGTGTAGATTCGCGTACGACATGTGGTTGCTATGGTAACTAAACGTGTAAAATATCACTAAAGATTGCTTGTCTTCACGATAACTCAAGAACAGCTGGCACTACAAACTCGAAACTTGGCAGGTATGTTTGTGTCATGGTCGTTGAAGGGGGCATATATGTTTTACAAAAATATCTTGTTAAAAGAGGATTGTGTAACTTTAAATACCCAATTTCGCCATGAGCTGGTAAACAAGTTCAAAGAAAAAACACGCCTACAAAGAAGAAAGCGATTTAAATTCAGGGTCTCTAGCTTTAAGCTTCATTTAAAGTTACTGCTTGTACTCATTCATACAACAACATAACTGATAATGACAATGTTGGGCTCTGGTTTCTTAGTCTTCCTGAGACTCTTTTAACGTAATTGATTCTAGATAAAGTTTGAGATTAGCTACTTTTAACTCACCAGTATATCTAGACTTTTCAAACTGCATACAGAGATACATACATACTAAAATTATATGCCAAAATGCAACAAGTAGGTCACAATAATTGACGTTAACCTATTGTTTAAAATGTATTCAAACACGACCCGCGCAGTCTTTCATATATACAAAGAAGAGAAACAACTGTATGTTATTCTACGATAAAATACGGCTGTTCCATTAATTCCCCGCGTATATTTCATCCGTTGGAAGTGCCATGTTACATGACGTCACTTGGTAAATATACGTCACGAAGACAAACTCAACAGTAATTTTAATGAAATGTAAATCACAACAATCTTGTCATGCTCCCAAACCTTGCACCCACCCACGATAGAAATCCATCATATGCATCAGTACACATAACATTAACAAGCATCTTGAACAAGCTGAGAACGTTTGACGTCATACAGCGCAAGCTATATGACGTAAGCAATGACTTAATATTTGTCACGTGACTACTAGTGTATTTAAACATACTGTACCGCGCATAACTTTGCATATGGGGGCGCCCAATGGAACAGCCTGTAAACATAGCAGCCTGATTACCTTGACCTCCGAGATAATATATAGAGACCCGCAATAGCGTAAACAATGGGGTTATTGTTGTGTTAGAATCGAAATAATAAATACGTACCTGCATTTTATTTACAGATAAAATACAGGTACGTATTTATTATTTCTTAATTCATTCCGGTTAAAGTTATCAAAGGCCTCTGTTTATAAGAATCATTTCATTCAATTATATACCTGACGTTACTAAAATGCCTTTGTTGCTCGTTGACGGAGACATGCGGGATTTCACTTTCGAAATGTACCTGTAGCTGTACCTGTAGCTGGATCGACATTTAAATTGCCGTTATTATGATGTAAGATTTTTATTTTTGGAAATATTATAGGTATCAGTTTAGCGTCTCCGTGGCTGAATGGTTAACGACTTTGCGTTGTAGACTTTCGCCTCTCACTGCTGCGGGTTCGAATACCACTGGGAGCTCGACTTGTAAGTGAGGAAGTGTCGATTCCTACGGATGGCGGGAGGTGTACAGTACTGGTTCTGTGCATGAAAGGTGGTAGGTCTGCCTCCACCACAAGAAATCGACCGTCATATATAACCTTACATGTGTTGAAAATGACGTAAAACACCATGCAAACAAACACACAGTTAACGTTTCCTTATTTACACTGTTTCGTTTTATTGAGATGACAGTAGGGTAAGTGTGAGCTTTGGTGCACCCTAAAACCTGGTTCTTACCACCACCAGTTTGTTTTGCCACTGGCCGCTGGCCGTTCCGAGGCGGTAGCCCTATTGTCAACCCTTTTTGTGTTTGTTACGTCATACACCTTTATTCTTTGTTCACATTGCCATCCATGTTTGTCCTTTTGCGTGTTTTGGGGTTTACAGTGTTCTGTGAAAGCTGCTTTTCCTGTGCGACTTCTATACTTATATTTTATAAATACCACCTCGATGTTGATTAGTTGAAATGAGGAAATAAATGTATTATATGAAAGTAAGTACAATACGACATAATATATATATACATATATATTTCTATTAATTAGCGATCAATGGAAATTAATTCATTTACGCATTTCTGTTATCAGAAAAGCTGATCGAAATGACAACAGTTGTATTTAATCGTCGGAAAAAAAATACACGGAAATAATTGTACTTAATAAATATTGAAATAGGATCTCTTGAAAGCAACAAGAGATAAAAGTAACAGACTCGTTTTATTAAATCTGCTCATGAGAGAAAATGTAAAGTGCAACACCTCTCACGCCTCGTAGTACCGGCTTAACCGATAATCTAATTTAAAACAACAACAAATGGACTTGATGATACCAAAGGACCATTAACTAATAACACTACTGATTTGTAGTCGCCACACGACACTAAACAAACGCCAACACCTCTTAAGAATGCTCTATAGCACGTATTGCCCAAGTGTTTCATTGAAGTAAAACATTCTTCTAGTCAGTGTGGAATAGATGAAGATAACCGGGCATTTTTTATATTTGATATTACTAGACAAACATAGATCACAGATGTCATAGGAAATATAGTAATAATCAAATAACACTAACAATCAATGACATTGCTTCGAATATAATAACATTGAACTAGGATTTCTAGGTATTTTATACATTTTAAAATGCATTGTTTACATCTTCATCGTTCTGTTATTCATTTATCATATGTTAATGTTGCCTTTTGCTTAAAGGATTCCTTATGTACACCGTCTTGTTTTATTTGATGACAATAGGGTTAGCGGGATGTTAGTACACCCAACAGTTGTAAACACCCAGATGTCTATTTTTACGGCAATTACACGGTTGTCGACTCGTTTCAACATTTAGTTTGAGTTGTACAGGGAATATATCATTACGTGGTCCAGTCTTAATTCCATTAAGCGATGGGAAAGATTATATTAGCAGGATTTAATAACAGATATTTCGACAATGAAACATGTTTAAAAACATTTTTCACTAAAAAAGATGCGATAACCTGTTTAAAATTACCTATTAAATGTTTAAGTTTTACAATATGCAAACTTTTTAAGCCGAAATTAAGGTTTTATTTCATATCCCAGCCAACCCCGTTTTCGCTTCTTGGAGAAGGGGTTGGATGGGGTCTTAAAGTTAACTCGGACCACCTAACTGTTGAAAACTTTAACATTTATGAAACAATTACTCTTAGACCAATCCGTGTTTGTGATGTCTCGCACTTTAGAATGTGAATCCTTTTGTGTTTGTGATGTCTTATTAGGCCTATATTCTTTGTTCTTTGTTTATGTATGTGTTTGTGGTCGACTGTCGTTCTTGAATGCTACTTTTCCTGTTCGATTTTTATATCAATATTATATAGAGTAAAACTGTCTTAGAACAAATTCCTGGGGACGTCAAACAATACTTTGCTATAACCGAGGTTCGCTATATCTGTAGAACGAATTCGGTACACTAATATAACGAATTTGTTATAGCAAAGCTGCTTTTGCTTACTATAAACATTTGACGAGTCGTCATTGGGAAACAGGCAGTGTACAGATTTGAGCTGTACCACACAGGATGTTCGTCAACTATTTGACAGCAAAAAGCGTATCCTTATCATTTACGTATTGAACAAAGCGTTTGAGTAATCTGTTGTATTTTTGATTTGATTATATTACATAAATTATGGATATTATAATACATTATTGAGTATATCGCCTTTCGTTTTTTATGGTTCGTAACCATTATGGCTACAAGCAATAAGACCGCTCGATCTATTGTTTAACATGTATTCCAACGGAGTATAATAGATTATTTATACTTGATTGATACTCACGCTTTAAAAATGATATCAAACAAGCTATTAAAACAACCTGTTTATTCAAACCATTTAATTATGGCGCAAACACCACGTAACACCTACCTTTTGTCAACGTCGTGACAACTTCACTTCCCCGCGCTTTCGTTGATACTGGAAAATAACGAATATACCGAAGCTATTGTAAACAAATGCTCGATTCGCTATAACAAAAGGTAATTTACGCTGTGTTTTTTTAATGCGGAATGCAAAATTGCTTCGCTATAACCGAGAATTCGCTTTATCGAGTTTGCTATGTCCGTAGTTTTTTTTATAAGTGCAGTAGGACATGACCGGAGAAATGAATAAAAACTTCGCTATAACTGAGTTCGCTATGTCCGTTTTTTTTTTATATAAAGCAAATGAGGACCTGGCCGGGTAATTGAATAAAAGCTTCGCTATATCCGAGTTCACTATGTCTGTATTTTTATTATATGAAGCAAAATAGGACCTGGCAGGGGAACTGAATAACAACGTCGCTATAACTGAGTCCGCTATAAATGAGTATAACTATATAGTATGTAATTATCGTAAATGCGTGTTTTTCGATGGCTGCATTCATTTATGCGACACTTCCTGTTGGACGTCTGCATTTACATTGTACAAACTTCGTAAGAAACTTGGTCACATCCACTTTCGTACAATATTTACTTAACTTGTTAAAACGTTTATCAAAAGAGGTTATGACACTGTCATTTTGTACCGCAATTCATATTTAGTGGTTGACACATTTACAGTTCGCCATTATTATTTCCGCTTATTGTGCGATGACCGAGTAGAGTGTGGACCCTACATTTGAAGATAAACAGACATTGAACATTCTACAATTAACGGCTGATTTAATGGTGGACCTGCAAGATACATAATTGTAACAACTTCACCTCTTAGCATTGCAACTACTTATAGATGGTAACACACCGCGTCTTGACTGGACTTAACGATTTCTAAAAGGATATTTTATGTGAATTTTCTCAAAACAGGTGATCCAAGAGGAGTTATTTAAACTTTTGAACCGTTATCAAAAATCCTGATAAAATAATTGGGAGAAACATGGAATGAGGTTGTCGAATGGAGACGTACGTTTAGACGGTGTACTGTTGGTTTAGATTAAATAAATGTAGATATTTTGTGGAATTTGATAGTTGAACCAGAGTGTAAAAGAAGATGACTGGTGTAACTATTCTTTTACGTGATTTTGTTAAAAAAATCATCTGCAAATTGGATTGTAAAACAATTCAATGAAAAGCGCAATAAGGGTCAATTAGTATTTATCAGAGATACGAAGTAGTCGCTTATAAAAGATCCGGAAGAATAATATTTGATATCTGACTAACGGTTAAAAGGGCTCCAAAACTATACACAAGGGTCTAATTATAGAGCACAAGAACAGTTAAGAAACGCCCTTTTAAAATGGGCCAAAATGTCAGTGTACACAAACATTTAACGTGGTGTAAGTAACATATGTGTTTAAGGCTGAAACCGTCTCTATGAAAGTCATATAATCCCTTTGTGAAATGTAATTATAATACTAATTTTTAGATTTCCAACTAATCAGCGTTGCTCATTTATATCACGCGAACTGGAACAACCACGGTTACCACCACATAAATGCTTTAAGAGTTCCGATAGCATCAGCAACTAATGCTTGATGCAAACTGCCGGCATATACTTGCCATTATACTACCCTTGAGTCTTGACTAAATGTCAGAACAGTAGACAGTCAAGTTTCAGTCATGTGTCCATGTTAATGTTATCAGGGGTTTTATAGATATACAAAACCCCTGATGTTATATTATATAGGTCTATCCGGCCTTTATTAAAGGCTTTAATATTCAATTCACTCGTTACTATTTTTCAAACTATTTATGTAAACAAATCGGTCCATGTTGAATTATTACATGAAATAAAATTGTAATACAATCTGTCTACAGTGGTTCAACTATAGTACTGTACAGATCTTATTGTTTTTGACTTCCTGAATAATGTGTTTGTTTACATAATTTCTCCGTGCACATTTCTCAAACCACTCAGTTTATTCTTTGTTTTTTACAGTCATGAGGACCACTCGGACTGACTGCACATTAATCATCACTTTCCTTGTATAAATGTCCCGTTGATTGCAATGCTGAACCCCAAATCAGTCATATCCTAGAAATTACGACAAACAGTATAATTTCAAAAAAGCGTCTGCCCAAGTAATAACGCAGTGAAGACCAGGATCATGTCGCCATTTTTCAACACGAATTCGTGACAAGAATCAACATTTACAGTTGAAATGTGCACCTTTCGTCAATATCCAATACTATAGTTCCATCATGATTAATTGAAGTATTGTCATTCGGTATTACAGAGCTTAAAACCACATTTTGTCCGTGTCTAAATTCATTGTTTCGTCTGAAAACAAGCTGAACGATTGTTTACACATTATGATAGAAGTGATTGCTTTTTTGATCTGCGATCTCAGTCTAACGTTACGCATGTATTGAATACATGGTGTTGTTTTAAAAGAGATTCAAAAACTAATGTACAGTAGACATGTATTTATATATATAGTTTGTTGCCTTAAAAGCAATACATTTGAAGTTTTGATATTGTAGTGCAGGCGCTTTACTAGTATCGCGATGAATACTTTTTACGATTTGCCTTAAAAGCCACGCCTCTGTATTCTTACCCGCGGCTTAATTCGGTTTGAACTACAACGAAACTGATGAAACTTCTACAAAATAATGTTAAAAATGTAATAAATAGAATATCGAAAATGTAATAGAGTATTAACTGCTGCGTTCGATTATTAGGAAATCCTTAGTTTAAGATGTTATTGCAGATATGTTACAATACATCAATTCAATATCACAATATTCATAATATGCAAATGGACTGAACTACAAGTTATTACAACATTAGTTACAGTTCACAGCATCAATTATTAGGAAATACTTCACACGATGGCCAGCGATTTCTTCACTCGATAGCAAGCGTATTGTTTATTTCACTCGACCTCAACCAATCGCCCGTGAAGACAAAAAAGCATACGCTTGCCATCTCGTGAAGGATTTTCTAAAAGTCGAACGCAGCAGTTAAATAATCTCTATATAATATCACTTTCTTTGTAGACATAGTAAAGCATAAGTCTTAAGGGATATATAAGGATATATCACCCTTAGAAGAAAACACAAAACATTACTCAACATTAATCAAATTTTATCATGACTGATATTCAATGGCTTTCAGCATACGTACACTATTCCAATAGAAGCGTACACTCCAGAAATGAAGAATAAATACACATTTTATTATCTAGAAACTGCTTTCCACTATTGTCATTTGATTATTTTTGCATATACGTGTAAATCGTATATTACCCATGGGTTCGACATATCATTTCACGAGGTTGAATAACAATTCCTGGAATCAATAACATCGACAATGTAAAAAGTAGCGTGATGTGATTTTGTAAACGGCGATTATTGGCGGCACCTATGATCAAAATGGTAGTAGAGAGCAATAAATCTTTTTTTTTCAGATTGCGAAATTACAAACATATGCAGAACAAACCGAGACTGCACTGTATTTATTATATTTATCGCGTAAGGCGATTTCCAAATTCATCCTGTCGTGCTCTTTTTTTGATGAAGCGATATGGATTTTTTATTTTTTTTTATACTAGTACAGGACTATTAGAAAGAGCATCCTTTGACATGTTATACATATAAGTGTTATGAAGGCCAATCCGATTTGTGTCATACAATTGTCACAATTATATTACTTCATCAATGACAATCAATGCTAATCAATCAATCAATCAATAAATTAATTAATCAATCAATCAATCAATCAATCAATCAATCAATCAATCAATCAATCAATCAATCAATCATCAATCAATCAATCAAGAAGTACGTCCGTCAGTTAATCATTAAATCAATCAATCAATCAATCAAATTAATCAAGCAATCAATCGAACCTATTACAGTCAATCACTAGATCAATCTGTCAATCAATCAATCATTCAATGAATCATTCGATCAAACGATCTCTATATCAATCAGTCAATCTCTGTATTAATCGATCAATCAGTCAATTACTAATTAATTGAAATTTACTTATGTGTGGATTAAAGGGCTGCATTTATTAAGCTATTTCAACAGTGTGATTAATACGGGTTTAATATTAATAAAATTATACAGTCTAAACGCATAAATGTGTCTTATCCAAGACATAAAATGACTTTCAATAGTTTCTATAGGGTATATTTTATACACATCATTATGATCGTTTATTATGGTTCAAAATGACTATATACTTCCCGTCTTTTCAAAAGTGCTATGGCAATTTCTAGTTATTATAGATTTCTAATAAATCCGTCTGGAAAATCTAACCTTGTATGCCATTGTATTACGCCACCATCATGACATCTTTGATCCAAAAAACTATATCTACTTCGGATGAAAATAATTCAAATCAAGAAGAATATTGGGCTCCATACAAGACTGCCAATACACCATGCGTACCAAACCATAAAATGGATTAAGTTGTGTAACGATGAAAAGTAATTAAATTATCCTGAATGAGTAATAAGTCTTTCAGGAAATTTTCTATCCATATAATTATATAGGTGATTTTTTTATCATAGTTTATGATACTTCTAATTTATTATGTTCCGATGACGTTTAGCAAAATAGGAAAGCAGTCACAGGACACGGTACCATCAGGGATATCATTAGGAGATTTATCCTCTAAAGTATTCTATCCCAGAAAACACATGGGAATATTATTATAAGATATAGTATGATATAATATTCACCTCATTGCAAATCTAACATAATGATTGCATTTGTCGCCGCTTATCTTAAATTGTTTCCAGATTATAGTTATTGTCAATGACATTTACTGATATAGCTGGCTCCACTGATAGTGTGAAAGCAAATATTGATCTACAAATAGATATGTAATCATTTTCTCGAGTATGTTTTATCTATACAACATCCCTTGTTATCTTGTCAGCAATGACCGCAGGAAAGCAGGTTAGAAAGAAAGCACTTCTGTGACACTCCTTATCATATACCTTAACATCATTAATCAGCTGTATCGGCCTTATAACATCATTAGAAATAATGTGTATTGATTATGTGAAAGTCACACTATTGGATTAAAGTACAATATGATTTCTCAAAGAGAATATATAATTCAGTCTCATTTATTTATATAGCTTACTCCGCTGATAAGGCGAAAGCAAATATTGATCGACACATATATATGTAATTAATTTCTCGAGTATGTTCTTATCTGTAAATCATGCATTGTTTCTCTTGTCGGCACTGACAGCAGGAAAGCAGAGTACAAAAACAACACTCCTTATATTATACCTAAAGCATCATTAATCATCCTTATCTTCATTATTACACCATTAGAATGAATGTTTATTGACTATGTGAAAGTCACACTATGGATTAAAGTGCAATATCATTTCTCATAGAGAATGTGTGTTTTGCAAAGTAGTGGTGTTCGGAGCAATATCCCCATTTAAACAATTTTGACTTGACTATGAGCAATTCTTTGCCAGATAGGCTTGAAGAGCGTGACTAGAATATTAGTAATGGAATCAGGAAACGAACATTGTAATGGGATTGTAATGGACTGTAATGGTATCGATATTGAATTGTAACGTCTGATATATCCATTAAGTTCAAAGTCATTCGACGTCCGAACGTAACGATATTTGCAAGGGTTAATTCATCTGTTACATTTATTCTTCACTACTGAGAACATGCAATTATTAAACTTATATTTCCAAGTATATATTTAAATAATACAAATATAATTCATATGGTCTGCTGTTGTTTCTAACCTAGCTCAAAGAATACAACACTTATCTTGATAACATTGACACAATTCAGGTTGATAGAATCAATTAAAAAGAATCAATTACACATAGATAAAAAACATCCGTTGAGACACGAAAATACAAAAGAAATTAAAAACTCGGTCTTTACATCCTTATTCCTCCGGTGACTCGATAAAACATGGTTGTTTTAAACACGGTTGCTTTATCGATATCTTGAAATGTTTCTTTAAAACAACAGTACAACTATCGTATAGTATATGTAACATTGTAACCAAGGTTAATCATAATATCTATAACGTTTTATGTATTATTCACAGTGAAAAGCTAAACTGAAGAAAAATAATATATTGGCCTTAGTAACACTAAAGCATACCTACGACTTTTATCACTGACACTAAAGGCTAAAACAGCATAAAACGGCATATTACATTAACATAGACTAATTAAATGTGATTACAGTTTGACAATGTGTTCACGACCTTCTTGTCCAACGATTACAACGTTCTCACTCGCAATTATGGTAGGTTATTCTAGTACAGAAAAACAATTTGAAGTCATTGTGTACGTGTATACAATGGCGTTCGTATAAGTAGATTTATGTAATGAAGCTCATTCAAATTCAGTTGAAGAGAGCTAGTAAAATCATATAAGTTTGTCGAGACTTAAGATGAAAGTAACAGTTTCTAAAGAGTGTAATTTTAAAAATAAATAATTGATTTGAATGTATTCTAGCTACAATATTCATTTCATTAAAATAATCCTACAAAAATGCACGCAACGTTTGATATAAGAAGTGTTATATAATGTACGCGTAGAACAAGCCGAAACGCACTGATGCATTTAGGATTTAAATGTATTAGTGTACCACTAAAACTCGAATGACATACTGCTGCTAGTTTTTTTATCGCGGAAGCTCAAATTAGGCACAATGTTCATACTAATCTTCTAGCATTGCTTGATTAATAAAATATACTTATATCAATGTATATATATACCTATAACAATCAACCAACTACAGTGTTTATATGTATTGAATTAATAAGATGTAGTAGTGGGCAAATATACATTAGTTTCCTAAGCAATACAGAAGTATGGTAGATTATTGTAGAGTGTATCACCGGAAAATCTACGAGAAAGTCATACGATAATAAGGAAATGAATTCCATGAACTTACTGTATCGTCATCAACCTACTATGACACATCGATGGGAAATTATTTTTTTAGCAAGTCCATTATTAAAAATAAACGCATTCTTGAAACAATATGATAAAAGCGGAAAACAGTTTGGACACTTGTTAAAATTTTCAAATGTGTAAAGGTTAATTTAAAAATATGTCACTTACATCACTAACACACACTGATATATTCTCAGCACAAGAAGCACGCACGTATTAAGGAAGATCTCTAACTCTGTCAAGCAAAGAGTAAACTAGCACATATATCGCAGCATTACATCTATCAAATGATTTACAATGCAATGTAATGTAAGTATAAAATGACAGTAAACTGACAGTAGTACTAAAGTCAGTAGTACTAACGTTCATTAGCAGTTCTTTTATGTGCCATTAACTGTGCCTAAATTATACCTTGGTAACCTAAGGACTTATAATTCCCCCATATATTTGAGTCTAAATGTCAGACATAAATCTCATATTAAGAAAAGTACCAATGGCTGATAATGTTTTTTTCAAAACAACCGTGATGACGCGTAATTTACAAACACATCTAAAATTGTATTGAAACGTGAAGTTTCAAATAGTTTGTATATAGTGCTTTTAGAAAGCATCTAAAACAATTCGGTGTTGACTATATTGACTTAAACATATTTTTAGGCTTTAATGTTTCTCTGAATTCCATAATATTCAGCAGTATAACCAACACATCTTATACTTTCATCCGTTTAATGTTGTCAGTAAAATGTGTTTTCCATCTAAATATGTCTGGAAACAAATAAGTCGATTAATCTCACTACAGTTATTTGAAACACGCTTATTCCCATGTTGTAGCTACAAGCTATAAAGCTTCATCTAAAAACAGTGTTAAACTTCGTCCTGAACTCATATGACTCAATTGCAAAAGCAGATTGACTTCGTTTACATATATGTATAAATCGTCAATAACTAAAGGTAGAATTAAACCAGTAGAACTAGAATATGCCTATGGAATACCAATGTTAGACTTATAATCAAACGTACGTATAAATTAAAATAATAAATAAATAAAAACACTCCATGCATTTGTTATCATGCATTTAGAAAGGATTGGCGGCTCAGTTTCAAAAAAGGATATAAACCTAGTTCTTTTGTTTGTGGTTTGGTTTATGTGTAAAGTCTGTGTGGAGAAGTATTCTCCCACACTACCAAAGAATTACGTTCTTTCCTTTTCAAATGGCATAAAATAAATTATTGGAAGAAGTATTTTTTATGACCCCCATCTCCATACCTTGTCGATCAAAGTGAAAAAGTCGAACAACCCTGAAACTTGCCAATAAACATAACGTTGTCGTGTAAAAGGAGTAGATAGGATAGTGGATTGAAACCATTAGTCAGGTGCAACGGCATTGTTAGGTTCTAATATATAATATTCCCGATCATCCGATGTTTCTATGTCGACTGGTGTTGTGTTATTTTGAGATTTGGGCCATACAGTTGACATCGCATAATTTGGGTTGCTTTGTGTATTTCCTGCACAACAAATGTTGGCGTAATCGTCATTACATGCGCCATTGTTTGGTGTCACTTGCAGTCCCGGAGATATGTCACGTGACAACAGATTTTGATGCATTCTTGCAGCGTCTTTTATATGTATTTCTGCATAATGCACTTCAGACATTACTGATGCTGTGTCGATGTCGATGTTATTGTACACAGGTTCTGAAAAATGTAGCATTTATTTAAATATGTGTATACAATAGTGAGTATGTACATGTATCAGTTCTGTCCCTCTTGTGGTAACCCAGGTTACCCTAGATTATGAATAATGAACGATTTGCTGTTTGTTCTGTTTAAATTAACATATACACTGAATAATAAGCAACTTGTTAGCACCTGTATATAATTATATTCAGAATTGTTGTTTATTCAAATTAAACTACACAAGACACTGTTTATAGAGTGCACGTTGAAGGAATCAAATTAGAAAACATATAAAAGGAAATAACTAAAATACCCTTCACAGTTTACCACTTAGACATATACGTAATCTTACCGTCAGCTGCTTCTCCTTGAATATACCTGCAACATGGACATGCAGGTATATAAACACTACACGGTTAGTTAAATGACACTAAACATGTTATATATGCAGTATTGTATATCAAAGCCTAGACACAGATGTTTAACTCACAAACAAACTTACCATACAAGTAACAGTACGACATAAAGTTTCACTAGTCATAGAATACATTGTTATAATGATTACAGCCAACCAATTCATAAAGCTACAGAACTTTACAAATAACGCAACATCACGCTGGATATTGAGGACACGTATAAGTACCCTAGTTACATTTGATTTCATATCTTTCAAATGGAATGTACAATATTGACATAAAATTGCAAGACACCTCATTGATTCGTCTACTAAAATATAAAATGTATAAAAAACAATTTGACAATTGAGTCGAGTCACCGAATCAAAGAAACTGTTCAAAATGTGCGCAAATTATGATGAAAAATAAATGATGTATTAGCATTTCAAATCGGGGTACTTATAAGTGTCATGAACATGAGCTAGTAACTGTTCAAGTTAGTGTTTCTTCCAATAATATTTTGATTTTAGACAAACTAATTTAAGGAAGATATGTTATACATAATAAATAATGCATTTTCACTCAGTAATGAATCATGTGTCGTTAGATATGACTAAGTAGGAGATCATGTATAGATAACATTTGATTTAGTTTCAATAAATTACTGAATTTACTAAGTATAAAACGTATTCGACTTTGACCTTTTCTGACCACGAAACTGGAATGTTGATGCAGTTTGCATATGAATTTTAAACTGCTTCCTTATAATATTATAACTATAAAACGTAGGTTATACAGTTACTTGAAGTTCATATTGACTTTGCCAATATTGAATTTCAGAATTCAGTTTCAAAATATAGCACAGTATTTATAATTTCAACATAATAGTCTATTTTTTCCGCGCCAATGATATATATCGTAAGGTATTGAAAAAAGACGTTGTCTTAGAAAACAATATGAAAGCAAACAATAAATTGATATAATAATAAGCGACAAACGGTTCCTGAGGAAGTGCAATGCCAGAGTTAACATAACTTACCGTAATATAGGTGGGAACAATATCAGAGCTATAGACGATATTCAGATCAAATCTTACCTAAAGGAGATTTCATCGTTGTATGGTGGCTTATTATTTTCTGAAAAGACAGAAATTACATCTGGTAGGTTTTACAGGTCAAAGTCCCCCATATAACCACTACTAATTGTGTAGCATACATTTCTTTACAAGTGTTTTCAAGAAACAGTTCTGAAATACTCGTGAAAATATCTCGCAATGAATGAATGTCGGTTCCAAAGGAAGTTTGTATGGATGAATTCACAGTTCTATGATTGGCACCCAAGAGTATTAGACTACAATAATTGTAATGTCCTTCATAGGCGCAGGATAAAATACTTTCAAAATTGTGTTACTTATTTTATCATAGAAATGTACATACTGATTCAGTTGTTACTCGTACTAAATGTAAGCAATTGTGCGTACCTTACGATAATTAAAATAGTCAATAATATCGTGGCAGGGCTTACATGTTTTACTTTAATTATGTAAAAGGTTTAACGGTAGATCTAATATTTGTAGAAAATATCTATTCAAATAAAGACAAGCTTTAAAAGGGATAATTATCTTACTCTTATGGGTCGTCTGATTCCTTTTAACCCATATAACGGTCATGGCAACCACAACAATTACGAAAACCCCACAAACTGCAACCGCAATCACGGACACATCGTAGGTTCCATTGTTAGTGGTGTCATTATCTAAATATGTGGAATTACTTAACTGTGGCGTTGTTGTCTCTGAAATATAATACCTACGTCATAATATCATATTATTTTCAGGATATGATAAACCCGCGGGCAAGTCAGAGTATAATAATAACCGTTTAAGGAATGAAATGCGCTCTTTTGGTTTTCATTGGAGTATGAAAAATGTTTGGGTGGTTTAAAGTGTTTGGAGTCCAAAGATAATGACTCCACGCGTACTTTAAACCATCCAAATGTTTTTCATACCCCAATGAAAACCAAAAGAGCGCATTTCATTCCTTAAAGTTACATAAATATTTACCTTTATAATGGCATTGATTTCTTTACTGTATACGCCAGATTTACTATTTATTTCGAAAATATAGTTTATTATACGGGATTTTTATGGAGTAAAATGTAACAGCCGTTACGATCGGCAACATTTTAGACACACCCCTCATGCGCAATATTCTATTAAGTTAAGCTCCGCTCATCATCCAATAGCCAATGAAAACCGCTAAAGGGCATATCAAGAGGTATTCCGAAGGTAATGGTATTCATTGGAAAATTAAATGCAGCTTGTCAAATAAGATTCATCGTACTGAATGCAATAGCGATGTAAATATAACAAGAGTAAAGTAAAGCAATCTGCCTAAAAGCGTTTACTACCACCGGTCCGTCAGACGTTACTTTCGAAATGGGAATACATACCAATCAACCAGTCAACATGTCCGGCGAGGTATAACTGACTATTGCCGCCTATAATAACTACATACTGACAACACGTCTGTTTTAAAGTTGTTTTGACTGTATAAATATGTTGATTTTGAACATGAAATCAAACTCTGTTTATCCGAAGGAAGTGTTAATCGATACCTTCTTTAATGAGATTCAATAAATGTATTTGATGCTTAACTAAGTAAAAGTGCTAGATATAATAGTACTGCGAGATATATGCTTAACTTGTATGTGTGTTAAGTTGCATTTATTTAGTGAATCCCATGGTAAACCAAAATTACCGAAGTTATTATGTGTACTTATATCAAACATTTAACAATATGGTCGACATGTCTTTGTCTTAGATAAAAAGTATTCCAATGCTGTAACAACAGGGTGTATTAAATTATTTAATATTTTAATAACAACGTCAATCCCATCCCTCCATAACCCGAATATTCATAATGAAGTTGATACAGATTTTACATTTAATGCCGCTTTTATGATTGAAATAATTATTGGTCTTTATTAACTTTGATCCAATACACGAACGTTTATATGTAACACATTATAGCAAGAAAGTGGAAAAGGAATACGTCTATAAAAACTATTCTGAATTGCTTTGTAAGATATGGTTATGTAATGCTTATACGTGATTTACCCCCTGGGTACTTTTGTGAAAGTCTTAATTTATATCATGCTTTGTGTTGCTGTATTCAAAGATGAAATTGATTATTAGTTATTCTATTAATATGTCGACATTTGGTTAAAACAATATCTCGATAGGTTTTATATTAATTGGCTTCCACATGACGCATTTATGAAATCAAAATGCACTACTTTTCCCGACAAATGTTTCATAACATATTGGGACTTTTAATTTCAACAACTCTCCGACCACAAACAGGACAATTAAAATCAAGGGCAAACCTTTGGTTCCATCTTTAGTGGTGTCCTCTTCTAGATAAGTGGAATAACTTAACTGGACCGTTGTTGTCTCTAAAATATAAGTTTATACACGTACCATAGTATGATAATATGATATTCCAGGGTTTGACAACGAACGTTTATATGCAACACAATACAGTATAAAGTGGAAAAGGAAAACGTCTATAAAAACTATTTTGAATTGCTTTGTAAGATATGATTATGTAATGCTTATACGTGATTTACCCTCTGGGTACCTTTGTGAAAGTCTTAATTTATATCATGCGTCGTGTTGCTGTATTCAAAGATGAAATTGATTATTAGTTATTCCAAATAATATGTCGACATGTGGTTAAAACAATATCTCGATAGGTTTTATATTAATTAGCTTCCACATGACGCATCTATAAAATCAAAATGCACTACTTTTCCCGACAAATGTTTCATAACATATTGGTACTTTTAATTTCCACAACTCTCCGACCACAAACAGAACAATTAAAATCAAGTACAAACCTTTGGTTCCATCTTTAGTGGTGTCCTCTTCTAGATAAGTGGAATAACTTAACTGGACCGTTGTTGTCTCTAAAATATAAGTTTATACACGTACCATAGTATGATAATATGATATTCCAGGGTTTGACAACGAACGTTTATATGCAACACAATACAGTATAAAGTGGAAAAGGAAAACGTCTATAAAAACTATTTTGAATTGCTTTGTAAGATATGATTATGTAATGCTTATACGTGATTTACCCTCTGGGTACTTTTGTGAAAGTCTTAATTTATATCATGCGTCGTGTTGCTGTATTCAAAGATGAAATTGATTATTAGTTATTCCAAATAATATGTCGACATGTGGTTAAAACAATATCTCGATAGGTTTTATATTAATTAGCTTCCACATGACGCATCTATAAAATCAAAATGCACTACTTTTCCCGACAAATGTTTCATAACATATTGGTACTTTTAATTTCCACAACTCTCCGACCACAAACAGAACAATTAAAATCAAGTACAAACCTTTGGTTCCATCTTTAGTGGTGTCCTCTTCTAGATAAGTGGGATAACTTAACTGGACCGTCGTTGTCTCTAAAATATAAGTTTATACACGTATCACAGTATGACAATCTCGAGTTCAGGTCTCGTTTGCCAGAGGTATAGTTTCTCAAATCTGTATCAAATAGTATCTCAAATCTCAGTAAAGTAAAACAATATCGCGCCTATCAATTCCAGCTAAAAACTTCCATAACAGAGGCACACAATGTCATGTATAACTCTCTTTACTCTTACATACCAGAGTAAAATAATTCCGCCAAACAAGGTACATATTGTAATCTACCAGTCATCCCTTAATTCCCTTCTACCGGAGAATAATTACTTGTTGTCGCCGCCTACAATAACAGAAATACGTCTTCTCCGCAGGGCACCGAACAAATTAATTACCTCGTCGATTTTGCGTAATCCAGTATTTTAAATTGTTACGGAAATTCCGATGCACACCGAGCTGAACGGAACAACGGAACAAGATTTCGGACTTTATTTGCATATTTATTAAACTAGTGCAATATAATAAATATATCATTGCTTTAGTATTTTCTCACACTGCCAGTTATGTGATAAATATATACTATGCTAACCACAGAGCCATCACAATAACGGACAAACATTTGCTTCCGTCGTTAGTGGTTTCCTCATCTAAATATGTGGGATTACTGAACTGAACTGGTGTTGTCCCTGAAAAACAACACGTTTATCAACGTATAACAATAACGTTTACCAGTGCGTGGCAATACTGAGATCACGCCTCCCAGGGCATAACAATACCGCCAACCAGAGAAAATGTGAAAAAATATCGCCTTCCAGTTTCGCCTTGTATTGTTTAAATCAGTCTCGTATGAATAACAACCCTACTAGTGTGTGACAATTCTGTTTACCGGAGTACATGAATGTATAAATGGACGTCCCAGCCCACAAAAACAGCAATAACGACAACAAATTTTGTCATTGTATATGTTATGTTTATGCGCTGATGTTTGTAGAGCGTTATCTTTTCTTTTGAATAACATCTTTATTATATAAGGTATAACCGTTTACCGCCAGGTTGTTGGTATTTCTATGGGTACTAACTGTGAGACACTTATCGAAGATTTGTTTTTATACTATTATGAAAGAGATTTTATTTTGAGTTTCTCACCTGCTAGCCCGCGAGCCATTATTGGTGCGTTTAATAATACATCTCGATATGTGGATGACATACTCAATATTGATAATCCGTTCTTTGCTAATAGGGTCACTAATATTTATCCACCAGAGCTCACGTTGAAAAAAAAAGGATAAAATAGCAGCATTCCCCGATCTTCATCATTCCATTTCAAGTGATTGCATACATACTAAAATCTCTGATAGGAGAGATGACATTAACTTTGACATGGCCGTTTAAATGCGGTAAGCCTATTGTCAACCAATTTGTTTGTGATGCCATATACCTTGTCTTTTTTTGAGCTGTGTATATTTTGTTTGCTTCTTTGGGTGTTTTGGTTGGCTCTAGTCAATGAATGCTACATTTCTTGCTCGACTTTTATATCTGCTTACATGTACCTCTTTCCGCGTGTTTTAACACCAATGCTTTGATTAAAAAGAATAATGGGTCTGTATTCGTTTAGATAAAACACGCGCTGTTATATGTAACATTACAATTAGTAAAACGTAAACAAAACAATTCGGAATTGCTATTTAATATATGTTTGTATTTTGGGAGCACAATGCTTTTTCTATTAGTGTTTTTGCAAATTTCTGTTGCAATCAATGAACGTATTTAATTATATCATGCTCTGTGTGTTGCTGTCTTCAAGGATGAACATAAATTAGGTATTTATATGTATACGTCAGCAAGCAATATCCGCGCTTGCAGTTACAATAGGCCTTCATTGTTGCGTCTTATATTACCTCTTATGAACTGACTCAATAAAACATATTCTGCTACAGTTCTCTCTGTCTGCTACTGTTCTCTCTTGTTTGACACTAGCGTCTGTTGCGTGACAGATGTAAAAGGTCGCCGCTACTAGAAATCAGTATTGTTATTACTTAATAGTTCTTTGGGGTCATAAAGCTCGATATGTGTGGCTTTAAAGTATAATAAATATTTTAGAATACCAATTAAGTCGGATTCTAGGGGCGTGAGTTTTATTGAGTCTGTTCATGAGAGGTAATTTGAAATGCAACACCTCTCACGCCTCCTAGCACCGTCTTAAGCGATATTCTTCTTTAAAGCCACAACTAGTGGGCTTGATGATCCCAAAGGACCGGTAAGTAATACCACTACAGATTTGTAGTCGAGGCGACCTTTTACGGCCGCCATACAGAACTAAACAAACGCTAGTTTAAAAATTAATAAATGCTGAAAAGAGGATCGCTTGGAAGCAACAAACACAAACAAGAGATAAAAGTAACAGACTCGGTTTTATTGAGTTTGTTCATGAGAGGTAATAAAATTTACAACGCCTCTCACACCTCCCCCCCCCCCCACCCCCTCCACTAGCACCGGCTTAAGCGATATTCTACTTTAAAGCCACACAGATTTGGCTTTATGATCACAAAGGACCAGTAAGTAATAACACTATTTATTCAATATATATATTTAAATGTAGATTCTGTAAAGGTTCGAACATTCTAAACAACAGTTACTTATTCTAAATATATTTGCTTTTTTATGTTTTGTATTGTGTTCCTGTGCTTTCAAGTGTTACACAATTATCAAAATAAGTTACTAAATCATCAGTAATAAAAACAATTATATTCGTTTAAACATTTAAACAACTACTAGTTTTTAAAAAACATATATGTTATGTAATTATATGCGAGAAGATATTATTTCATTAATAACCACACACTAAACAATACCTGACGTGGTCGTTTCGGGCAATGATATATGCACTTCGGTATATGCGACAGCTGATTTACTTGAGTCCCTCCTGCAATCGACTGCGTAAATCCCTTCGTCTTCTCTTGTTAAACCGTGTATATGTAAAGTGAAATTATTCTCACTGTATTTCTGGGGGTTTATGATGATGTTTTCCTCCTTATTAATTATCAGAAATCTTGATTGTCCGTAATGATACCATCGGTACAGGTTTTTTTTGATGTACTGTGACATGTAAACACTGGGTATCAACCGAATTTCACAGTTTATTGTTGTACCTGAGTAGCTGTACGCTGCGTGGAGCTCTCCACATGAAATCGACGCTGCAAAATACATTATAGAATAGTTTCCTAATAATAATAATTGAAAAACATAATTTACCATGTTGACTTTCTCGTGCCTTCCTAACCACAGTATTCAATATAATAATGAGACACTATCACTCTCTTTTTTCCACATCACGCCTGATATCAATATCAATATCGAGGTCCTGATATCAGGTGAAATGTCAAAAAGGGAGAGATGTAACTTATTATACACACACAACATATTATTATTGAAATATGTATATATCTTTCAGGTGTGATAATGGAAAGTGAAGAGTTGTAATACATCCATCATTTATTACTGAGTACCGAAAATAGAGCAATTTTTTTTATTTTATAAGTTTCTTTATCGAATTTGGAAATATTAGCGCTCGATTCATGTGTTTTTAATAACTTTCTTTATATTTAACTGTTTTATCCACCGCAAACTAGTAAACCAAAGCATTGTAAATGAAAAAAGCGTACATAACCGAGAACATTTGGAAAGGCTAATCTCAGAAAGTACTAGATGAATCGAAATACCGGTTGCGACTGTGGAAGGATACTTCAGTTGAACACAATTTATTTAATTTTAAGAAAGTAATCAAGCAAAATCATAATTGAATCGAGCGCTTTGTTTACACTTTATTTTTCCTCGAACTCGATAAAAGTGGTCAGAGATTCAAACGTCTTTTCCCCTGCATCCAGTTTAACGGGAATGAAATTTAAACGGACGGTAGAAACGGCCTGCACATTAACCGCGGGTGGTAACCTGTGCGGGAAGGTATAGATAGCATATCATGCGTCATATCAAGTGGTACAAAAACGGCGTATCAGGGATAATAACACTATAGTTTTAATGATAAACCGTTATATCTATCTCTGTATATTTACAACGATACTTCTAACGATATTGAGTTTAATGAAATGAATAATGGGACATTTTTGTTATTTGTCATACTACCTGTTTAGATGTTTGATGCACAAGATGTTATTGCACTGTGGTTTTGTAATCAAATTAAAATATTAAATTCAAGGATGATTTGTCTTGATATTTTTCAAATATATACGTTATATTTTAATGTAGAATCGTACAAGGTAAATTAAATGTTCACCACTGCATTAATGATATGCTATCCGTGAATTCATTTTAAAATAAAACATGTCAAATAATATTGTCTTAGGTAGGTGGCCCTGAAGTAAACACATTCTTTCGATACGTTTTATTCTAGTTCTTACGTAGGTAGGCTTCCATTTGCAGTATCACTATAATAAAAAGATGCAACACAATCTCTAAACACATGTTGATTGTCACATTGTAACCCATTATTGCCATGTTAATCCATATTAAAATATAATACCAGGTACTCACTCTTTGCGAATACGTATATTATGTGTACAAATACCGCAGCACATATTAAGAACAATTTCTCCATCTCGCGTTTAAGTGAATGGCCTGCTTAAAAAAGTATCATTCAAGTAATTCTAATCGGATTAAATATCACGTCACGTAACTTAGATTGTATAGACATGTGCAGATATGTGATCATCAACTAATACTAGTCGAGAACAATAGGTACTTATATAGCCGGAAGTCCTCAGTTGGGTGCGAACATATTGGTTTCCCAGGCTTACAACGTAGCAAATATGAATGAATTAAACAACGAAAGAGCAACTAATTCTATAGTTCCTCAACTAATAAAATGTGTTAAGTTTATGTATTATTATAAATTATAAATAAAATGTAGATGTTTTTTTTATTTTGATAATTGGTATCTAAATAAGATCTGCATGTGACAAGGTTGGTATTTTGGTTTCTTAGTCATCAATACCCCGAGACTCCTAAATATTTATAGGCAAATACAAATATACATCTAGACGAAATAAATATCCACAAACGTCTACATGTATTTCAGTTTGACGAATATTTACCTATTTCCTAAACTTACACTTAAAGTCTATGCCATAATGTCACCAATAGGTCACAACAATTTACTTTGACCTGTGGTTTAACGTTTCTTAATTCCGGTTAAGGTTAACAGTAAACTCCGTGTCTAAGAATAATTTCATTCAATGATATACCTGATGGTACTAAAATCACCTTTGTTGCTTGATAGACCGAAACAGACGGGCGTCAAGCGGGAATTAAGATTCGAAATATACATGGATCATCCTACAAAATCCACTGGCATAATGTAAGGGTGTTGTTGTTGTTGTGGACAATTATTTAAATACTTCATTCTTATATGTAGGTATCAGTTTGCTCAATACATTTTCATTATCAATATTTTTATAATAAACATCTCAGTGTTTGGTTTATTAATTCAAGTATGGAAACAAATTCATTTAATAACTGCCAATGCAATACAATGTATATGTACAGATTTAGATCAATAATAGAGAGTCATCCATTAATTTACTAGATCAGCTGAATGAATGACAATTGCAGTATGACATCCTCGGAAAAATAATAGACGGAAGTAAAAGTAATATGTACTTTCCATCTTGCCATTTCACATCGATAGGAAGTTTAATGTAATGATGATATAATACTACCAGGTTCATTAGAAAAGAATTGCCCATTTGAAGGCTTTATGATAGCTCGAGCGTATACACCTTTAAATAATAACACAATTAGTTTAGGTTTCTTAGAATATAAATTGTGTTCATAATAAAAACATGAAACCTAATTATATGCAATAGAAAACGTTATTTTAAAACCAATATAAAATCATAAACTAATCAGATATGGGTTTAACGTTAAACTAAACTTCATTATCCTGTTTTGAGACGTTTCGTGGTTAGTCTCAAAACGTATGGGCTTGTCTAAAGACATATTGAAACATTTAGTTTACCACCACACATACTTAAGACTACGCTACAGTATGTATTTGCTGAGCGTCTTAATGCTAGAGTTCATACAACTAGACGTTTTCTAGTCAGTGTCGAATAGATGAAGATAACTGGACCGTTATACTAGTTGATAATAATAGACGAAGGAAGATCACAGATGCCATGGGTTATACAGCAATTATACAGCAAAAACAACACTAAAACAATGATTAAAACATCTGCATCGAGTTTAACAAAATTGAGTTGTTCTGGGTATTTTATTTTTAGAATTCTTACATATGCATACAGCTTCATTTGTGTAAATCAACCGAAAACACGTTTGACGATATAAGGCTAAAACAAACAACACTGCACGCTCAAAACGTGTGCTTTTGTTGACATATAAGCAGCAGTGTTACTAACACAATTATTGTCTTATTTGTCCAACTGTGTCGTATTTTCATTTAAATATGCCTCGAAATATAATAAAATATGGTATCATATTTACAACTGTTTTGTCTTGATGCAGCAATATCGAAACTCCTGTAAAGTTATAATCAATAACTCTAGGTAAAACCGGTAAAACCTATGCTACAAGTATGAAAGTATTGGAATATGGTGATTGTTTAGATAGAATTATATATCATTGAAAGTAGGAATTGAAGTCAAACAGAAAATGCAACGTTCACAGAACAAAATCAACCAACACACGCATACAAAACAAACAACAATTACAAGAAAGGTCATAATTAATCTAGTTGTGACTAGACACGAAATAAATGGATATTGTGCATATCATTGATGTTTGCTCTAAACCATTTGTGTTGATGGAGTTTGAATTGTCAGGTTATTGTTAGTTGTTTATGTATCAGAAGCAGCGTGCTACCATTTGGATTTTAGTATGACATATATAGTAAACATAATTTGTACTTTCTTAAATATAATATTGTTTTGCCTGGTTTATTTTGAATATCCATTCTCTTTTCTTTTGCCTTAGCAACTTTCTACGTCACAGTTACGACATAAATGTCACTACCGCGTTCCATATTGATAGCATCGTCACTGCCGAGTTCCATATTGACATGATCGTCACTGCCGTGTTCCATATTGAAGTCATCGTCACTGCCGCGTTCCGTATAGACATAAACGTCGCTGCTGCATTCAATATTGCTAATTTCTGGTTCTGAAAGATGAATCATGTATGTATATAATTTGAATTATTAGTTGATGAAATGTGTTTTACATGACTGCGTGAATATCATAAACTGAAGTGTAAATCAACATTAATCGGCAATTCATAATTGTTTTACAGGTTCTAAGAAACATGTCTGTTGGTTAGCACCTGTAATTAATAATATTCAAAATTGTTCTAGTTTACTAAAATAAAACTGCCTATAAAACTGCCTATAAAACTGTTAAACGGTATGACAAGTAAACAAATTACACATTTGAAATATGCTATAGATGCTTATATGCTGTAATTTACATTAATTAATATCAGGCATTAGTATGATGATGTTGAATATAATAAAGTGAATAACGTATTAACCAAATGAAAGCGATATGAGACTGATGCGTTGCCACATATATTATCAAATGAATAGCTTAAACACAGTAATATTATTTAAGCAAGTCAATACAAACTTAGAACTTTTAAATCAATAAAACAAAACTCAATCTTAAATGCATATGCTTCTCCTGTGATATACCTGCAGATGGATAGTATTGATTTAAAGGAAGATATAAAGAACCTTAATGTTTAGTTACATATTTCATATGTAATGTATTTTCATCAAAACCTCAGACAGAACTACACACACAAACAAACTGAAGCATAACAGTAATACCATGACATAAATAGACCCTAAATTTAATTTAAAAAAAGTTAGGCGATGTAGTAATTATTTATCAATGAATCTAATCAATAAGATGTTGTGAATAAATCAAACAAAATTGTTACGAGCAAAGCCTTACATGAGAAAATAGAATAAAGTGTTCAATTTCTTCTGATGTTTAACTCATATATCCTTTAAGACATACAACATTCCTGCCCTTGACCTTAAACATAAATCCTTAAATATATTGATGTTTTTGCACACCTTCTATTAATGATACATAAACACATAACGTGTTATCTGAGGAATTGTTTATGGAGGTAATTGGAACAAATACGAAGAGACATAACGTTTCATTTTATTATTTCAGGTGTTTGTGTTATGGACTGGGCACACAAATTACATGATCTTGACCTGTGACCTTTACCATAAGAAACGTTGTGTCAGATAATTATCGTTTATAAAGATACCTTATCGTTCATAAATGGACACTTCAAATTTCAGCTAATTATTTGAAGCGGAAAGTATGAACGGTACTATTAATGTTCCTCTGTAACACATGCAATGTATCTGCGTATTGTTGAATTATTTCAAGATGACATCGAATCAATCCTACAATAACATGTATGTGAATAATAAATACCCTTTACTAAAGTTATCGCTTCGTCAATAATTAAACGCATACGTATATCACGTCAATTATGCATTGTCCTCAGGGTCGAACTCGGCATAGTTCTTTTTTAATCATACCTTCACTTATCATTTGGTAAAAATCTACAACGTGATGCAACTCTGCTATTTATCAATTATTCGAGGCAATAACGAAAATGTGCGTCAAAAGGTCCGCCTGGTCAAACTCGTCCAAGGCCTTATTAAAATAAATCTTCAATTATATTTGGAGTCTAAATGAATTATTTCATTTTTAATTAAAATGCATATTCCCAGCTTATTATATCTTGAGTTGGGGGTTTGAGTATTTGTATAGGTACATGCAGTTCTCATTCACTGTAACAGTTGGACATTTGTTACCGAATCAGAAATTATGGATATTTTAAAAATATTAAACGTTAACAAAGCAATAGGAAACGATGGAATAAGTAAAAAATTACTGAAAGAAACATCTGTAACGATTTGCAAACCTCTTTGTATTTTATATAATGGATCGCTGAACGAATCTTATTTTCCGGACATTTGTAAATTTGCAAACGTTATGCCACCTTTCAAGTCTACCCGGGGCTAGAGGGCGTGAGCGGTAGCCGTATGCATGCCATCTTCGGGATGGTTAAAAATGTGTACTATTGATTTTATGAATATTGAGTTCTGCTCAACCCGGGGCTAGAGGGCTTGAGCGGTAGCTAGCATATTTCACTACCGCTCATGAACAGTCTCAATCAAACCGAGACTGCAATATTTCGTATGTCTCGTGCTCGGCCGTTTCAAAAGACCCATTATCATACTATTTTTTTATAGCACAGTGGCGTTGCCTGTGCAGTGTGGCGGCAGTAAAACGTCTCCCCGCGCTTGCAATCAGTACTGTTATTCATTCGATCTTTGGAGATCGCTGAGCCCGATACTTATATTTAGTTATCGGTGGTACATTTTCAATTTCTTTTGTTTTCTTACTTAATTTTTGATTCGGTGGTTCCACTACTTCGGCCGATAAAATGCTCTGGGTATTGTTTAACCACTTATAGGATATGTTGCCTGCTTTTTAATTTAGTCTTTTGGCTGTTACTTGTGATACGCAGGCTTCATAACCGTTGCTCCCAACTAAATTTCATTATGTTTATTTTGCTCATCGGGGCATTTAATTTTATTAGATACTGGGACCATACGCCGTACGACATGGGGAAGCATATTATTAGTTATTGGGCTTGTTACTGACCCCCTACAGAAATATGTGGGGTCAGTAAGATGTATAGGGGGCGAGGCGATAGCCCCACTGACCCCACAGCCCACAGCCGACAGAAAACACATTGTTTACCTGTTGATTGTCAGTAATTCCCGTGAGTTTTAAACAGATACCACATAATTTTCAAGTGATTAAATACATGTAGACTTGTATGTCTCATACACTAAAAATATACACAATAACCGATTTATGATATTCATTAGTTTTATTATTCTAAAACAGAGTCCACATACTACATCTGTATGATACGAGTTCTTACGTGTACCATGTCGGGCATCAGTGAGGATGTTAATGGTATTATCCTGTTCTTTGTTCGATTGTATTTCCATTTCGATGGCTTCCTCATAAGATTCATCTGTCATTTGAGTTACTACCCTGCTATATTTATTAAACACTTCTGATACATACTTTTCTTCCAAACACCCTATGCCTGCTGACTGACAGAATCTATTAAACTGGTTGGGGAGCATCCCAGAGACGTTTTATCCATGCAAGATTCTTTGATTTCCAAGAATTTTTGGTCCCAAATATGTTGTGCTGCTCCACAATATATCATGTTTTAGAGCACATGAAAATTTCACAATTCCTACATGACCCTGGTATTTTATTGAAGAAACTACCAGCTTTTCCTTGCATACTTTGATTTGATCATTTGCACGATTCAGGAGATTTCCTATTTTTTCTGACGTTGTAACAAACATTTGATCTTCACTGTCATCACATGGTCTAATATATTGAAAAGAAGGATCATGAAAATGTTTCTCTGTTTGATTTTCTTGCTCAATTTCTTGACGAATATCAATATGTCTGCTTTTATAGGATTTCAATACCTCAAGCAAAAGCTCTTTTGAGGTCACATTATTATGATTTCCTTCTCCTAAAAATGCTTTTATTTCTTTCACAAGATTTAGTAGTTCATGTTTTTCTTCTTCATTTTGACAAATAAATCCAATTTCCCCCTCAATACACGTTTTCTTCCTTTGAGCATTCCGTTTTTTGACTGCCAAAGGATTGTCGTTATAGTATTTTCTCTTTTCTCCCTGTTCATTTAATTCCATTTTGTGTTTGTGTATATTAGTATATGTTTAATGAATGTGTAATCTGTATACAGCAACACTGTGCCACAAATACCAGACATAATCAGTATATATATGTCAACACCTGTGATAAGGTTGCATTGTAAGGATCATATTTCTGCTGGTCCAATTAGCCTGAATCATAATTGGACA
This sequence comes from Cyrtodaria siliqua, assembly GCA_037043455.1. Lineage (NCBI taxonomy): Eukaryota > Metazoa > Mollusca > Bivalvia > Adapedonta > Hiatellidae > Cyrtodaria > Cyrtodaria siliqua. The sequence continues at coordinate 45,839 of JAWPHD010011684.1, forward strand.
ATTCCATTACAAGTAAGGTAGAGGATCCATTTCTGCACTTTTATTTTCCCATTTGTTGTATTCATTTCTCATCATACATTCCAAACAAACATGCATAATCTAATTACTCGCAAATCATCTCTAATTATGTTTATTTTATGTTATTTAAATGAGAAATAGTTGATCAACCTATATAAATTGAACTCCACCATACTGTTCTTGGCGGCATTTTAACAAAATGCGGTGAAGTGATATGTTTTAGAAGTTGATGAAAACGTGTTATATTTTTATTTTATGTGTGATGGATACATCCAAAACATTTGTGTTATCATTACTAGTTAACGCAGAGCAAAAACTTACAGTTGAAGCTCTTTTCAATCATTACAATTGGAATTTTATTGAAATAAACAAATCACCAGAAGAACAACAAAATAATGACAATGTGGAACATGAGCTACCAATTAATTCAATTCAAGAAAGTGGGTCTATTCAACAGGAACGTGATGCTCACCTTTTATCAATTAATGATGTTACAGAAACAGATTTGATGACAAATGTAGATGATTCTTGTGAACATTGCTTTTGTTCTCCATGTGTGATTACACATGAACAATCATGGCTTGGCAGTGGGTCAAGACCACATGCCAAAAATAGAATTTCAAGAAGGGTAAGATACAAGAAGTTTTGGTCAATGCTCGACAGAAAAAATGCTTGGCGCAAAACGGAGTATCTTGTTAGAAAGGCTAGATTAATGAAAAGGGACCACGTAGATGAGAGTGTTGTTAGAATTCAAAGAGAGATAATGCCCGAATGTGTATTAAACTTAGTAAGGTTTCCCTATCCTAACCTACCAGGAGAGCCGTATACCGGTCATTGTTGGTAATACAACACAATTGTGATAAAACTTTAATATATGTACTGTTGCACAGATTATTCAATAAAAGGATATGTGTATACATCAGTATTTGAGCAACAAAACACAAACAGTATAATACTAAAACTGTAAACATGATGCAAACTTCGAGTGGTGAAAAACATTAATAAGTGTTTAGAAAAATGGAAATAAAATGCTGCAACACAAATGTACATGTATTTGGAGAATTTCACAAATTTAAAACATCCAAAGTAAGTGCTAAGCATGTTTATTATACACATTTTTCTAACCTGTACAGCAATAGCACACTACCATGTGTTTCTTATTCATATGTTTACAAACAGTGGAGTCTTATGATTTTATGAATACTTAGCTCCTCCCATGAATTTGAAATTTGAAATTTTGGTTTGATGATTTTATTTAATTATGAAAATCAGAAAGAACCATATAACACTATTTTCATATTAATGAAAGAAAATCAATTAAACTCCAAGCATATATTTTTTGAAAGATAACTACAACTGTTTTTTATGATTTTTTGAAGAAAAAGTGTCCCTGACACGAAACAAGTTCCAATATACAAGGGAAACTACCCCAGCCATTACCTCCCTTATATATCCCAGTTGGGTCTTTAAACTGAGGCGAGACAAAAATAAAACTTGTGTTTTGTAGACATTTAATTGAAATGGCATTTTGTTTTATTCAGAAGTGTGTTTGCTACTCTTGGTGGGTATTACATCCGCTGTGTAATCACAGACCTAATGACACATATATAGGAAAGTGTACATTGCAGACATTTCAAGAAATAGTGTCCGACTTCAAACACACTTATCGTAAAATGTTCTTTGCATACACGTTTGATTCATGTCCAAATAGATCACAAATGCATTTCTCTTTTCAATTAATATATTGTAATTACTAATACGCTTTAAAGACAAAGGAGTACGATGGAAAGTTTTACGTTGTCAATCCATTGATTTTTAAGAGTTCTCTGCATATACATCTGTACAGAAAAAGAAACACCTGCTTGAAATAGCTTATTTGAATAGAATATTTTTAATTTCCTCGCATTATATATAAACAAAATACAATTTGCAAAACTGATACGGATTTTTGTCGGATTTGAAATTTAGGTTACGGACTTTTACCTACAGTTTACGGACTTTTGACTCAAATGTCCTACGAGGAGCACTTGTCGATAATTAACAATAAAGCTGTCATTTCGGAAATGTATCTGTGAGAGACAATGATGATCAGAACGAGAATACATTAAGTATTGATATGAGTGTAGATTTATGTTCTCGTGAGTTTACCCAGAACGAAGCTGCAAAAAAGACGTTTACGTGCAGTGAAGTACCATATGAAGCAGCACCGTGCATCAGTTTATGACAGAAGAAAATAAATGAACGTTATACATACTGAGATCCTTTGGAAGCAAAAGACACAAAGTATCAGACTCGGCTTTATTGAGTCTGTTCACGGGAGATAATGTACGACGCAACACCTGAAGTGGTATTCTATTTCAAGGCCACCTACATTGGGCTTGTTGATCCAAAGGACCAGTACAATAACATTTTGTTCAGCCCGCTACTATATTAACCAACATACTCAGTCTTAACGCTATTCAGTCTCATACATGTTCAGTGCTATTTTCGTCAAAATGAAGTTGCGCGTAACAAAGACCTGATTAAACCCCTAGCTGCCGTTTTGCCAATTACCGTTGCAAGAGAACCCCCATGTTGTCAATCCTTTCGTGTTTGTGGTGTCGCATACCTTGTTTCTATTTATCCCTGTAATTTGTGTTCGTTTTGAATGAGAGTAAGATTCAAAGATGGCCGACTAATAGTCCTTAATAATTATTCTACATAACTTCTATATTAACAAGTCAAATAATAAATAGTTGAATAGTTCACAATAATTTTAAACTGTGTCTGCGTATTACTAATTGCTATTTATAATGCACCAATAACATTTTAACGTAATTTAGAATAAAATAAATTTCTCCGTTTCTTGGTCACCGACAGCACAGCACGTGCATACATGTATCTGCATGAATACTAAACGTTCACACCTAAAGAAGGTTATATTCATATTCATGCACATGTACATATCTAAATGAGTACACCACTAGACACTGTGAGCATTTGTGTATAATAGTATTGAAAACGCATGATGGGTAAATAAATTCTGGCCTTGAGACGACTAGAACGGACGGAGAGACGAAAGGACGGACATCGAGCAGACATTATACACGACTTGGTCGGACGTAATGCCAAAAGGACGGACATCTAGAAACCTATTCCTATTCTCCTCCGGCAGGTCCCGTGTGTGGGGGGGCTGGGGGAGAGGAGAGGTGAGTGGGTGAATGGGGCATAAATGCAATTACATTTAACCGTTATGCGTTTTCCACAGTTGGCAATAATAATCATAATGTGTCCGTAACGTTTATATTTACATCAACAAGAAGCCGTAACTGAGGGACCAGAGTCCGTATCATTTTTCGCTTCACATTCTTTCATATTATACAAATCAAACCTGTAGTTAGTGTAAACCTGTTGGTCGCGTGACCTTTCCGAGATAGGTTTTAGTAAGTGTGACTACTTTTTGAAATAGTTTTTCCATTATAACTGAGTTTCTAATAAAAACCTCAGTTGACAGAAAATACTTTAAAAACTGTGCAAAATCCCCAAAATCAATATGTAAATGCTATTATGCATCAACTTGTTATGCAAACCTTAACGATTGCCATAACACAATGATGTTTAAATTGAGAGCAATGGATGATGAATGTATATATCACAGCTATGAACTATACCTACCTAACGCAGCTTTCATTGTTGTTAACTTGTTGTTGTTGATTACCTGAAGAGACAGAAATTACGTATGATAATATATATACGTGAAGCCTCTCACAGTCATCCATGCCACTGGGTCAAAAAATATCTCATATTAAATGATAAGGTACATAAATGCGTAACTGCTTGTCATAAAAAAAACTACAAATAAACATGTAAGAAAAGTTATTACGATTCAATACTTAAAACATAAAAAAATATTAGTTCAGCAGTTTTATTCTATATGGTTTGCGAAGAAACCAACAGCATAAATATATGAAGTTAATGACACACTAGGGGTAAAAAAAAGGGAGGTAATGGTGGTACCATGTAGGAGTGTTTTCAAAACATATTCTGGTCTGGGAGAAGATATTTTATACAAGTTCAAAGAAGTTAATGAACAAACAAATCTGAAACTTGGCATGCAACATTGCAACATTGCAAAGATATATCTCATAAGTACGCACATTTTTAAGATAAAATATGCAAGTATATGTTACTACTTAGATTAAATACATCAACAGTTTCTGAAATATTTGAATTTTGGGGGAGGAGCAAATTATTCATAGCTTGCCATGTGATCATTGTTTGTAACAGGCATGCAGTCCTACATGGCTAATGACGATATATAAGAATACAAAAACAAACAGAAAATCGTGCATTATTTACCTTGTGCTTTAAAATGATTTGGTATTCCTTTTTGATGTCTGTTTCACACAATGTATTATTAGATGCATTAATGTTATGTTTCTTTTAAGAGTTCACAGGTCTTATTTAATGTCATTTACTACTACATAAACATGTATATTGTTTTAGTAAAGTGGTAGTGATGATATATAATATTTTGAGTTTGATCTTCAAGGTGAATACATAGTTTTTTAGAGTTCACCAACATTGTCCAGAGTATGGGAAATCCTTACATTTATAAATATATCACAAACAGAGTCATCAACATTAGTATGACATCATTTCCTTGATTATTACTAATACTTGGCTGCCAATTCAGATCAACATTGTAACTATTATTGTCACTAATTTGTTTGTCTACCTCAATAAAGCCCCAGTTTAAATGGTTAAAAAAACTTCAATAGCAAGCTTTTTATCATCTGTTACTAACAGTGATAACGTAAATTTTGACTCACTTATTGTATGACTTATTAAATATGAACTATGTTTTTGTATTCCCTCGGAATTGCAAAACAATGACTCAAATAAGTTATACCAAAATGCTAAAGCATAAGACAAAAAGTGGACATGGCATGCTATGATAAACATTAATTTGACTCAATAACAGTAATTCTAAATAAAATGATATATACAGGTACACATTGTATTTTATATCCACGTCCCTACTTATCTAATCTGACAGGAACAAAATTGATAAAATCGGAGTAATTAGTGAAAATTAATGTCAATTAAATATCCTGTTGTACCCTTTCCATGAATGGGATGCTGATGCATGGTGTGATACTAATCTCAGGTAGGTATCAGTTTCAGTGGAATGTAACATTGTTTTACCATATTTCATAGTTTTACTGAGTACATATTGTATAAGGTGTATTATTTGATTTGGCGAATTTTAAAAATGGACTTACCACCTCATTCCGGGAAAAAAGGCAAAAAACGAAAATATTATAAAGACAAGGTAGAATCTGTGAAAAGGAGGAATGAGAAAAGAAAAGGCAATCAGAATAATTTTTAAATTCATATAAGAAGATTAACATTAAAAAAGAACATGACAAAGAGGAAATGTGTGAAGAAACAGGCACTGAAAAAGAATTTCAAGACTGTGGCTTCGCATGCATTAGCAGTGCTTTGGATGATCACGAGGAGCAACTACTTGTCACATGTGTATCATCTATTAAAAACTTTATAGCCAAGCAAAATTAAGTTTGTAGAGAAAAGTTATCAACACGATCTACTCAATATAAAGGCCACGTCGCTAGTATCAACACAAACTGTTCAAATAAGCATGATTTATCGTGGTCAAGCACCCTATATGTTGGACAAAAGTTTCATGGTAATGTTCGACTATTACGTGGTTATTTTTCATATTGAATGCTACTTAACCAATTTCAAAGGTTTTGTGATGCGTCAGGCATTGTAAGCTTAAAATATGCTTGCACAGATGAAGTGTTTAGTGATTTTAAGTTTTAAAACTGCTGTGTCTGAATTATGCCAAGATTCATGTGATGCTGCTATTCAAGGTAAAATAGATTTCTCAGGCGCAAATCAGTATTCTGACTGATGCCCGTCATGGAACCCGAACAAATCTAACCATACCGATGTTATTGTATTGGAGAAAATACGCATAAAGTGACACGTAATGTGCACATTACAAAAAAAGATGGTGCATCCAGTCAAACACATGAACCCATTGGACTAAAACAAATACATGACTTCTATGACAGCTATGGAGAAGACGGATTGAAAATAAAATTTGTCATGATAGAAATGCCAGTGTCAATAAATTTATTAGAACCAATAGGAAGGACACTGTTTCAATGAACGATACTTGACATGCAGCAAAACATGTAGGCAAAGAAATAAAATCATTTGTTCTAGTCCAAAATATAAAGAAGGGTCATCATGGCATGCAGAATTATTTGATAAAGCAGCAATCATCACAACACACATATACTGTATATATGAAAAACTGTGACAAAATGCAGACATCCTAAGAAGTAGCATCATCAACATAACACAACATTACAAGGACAATCATCAACACTGTTATGCAACATGAAGATGCAAAACAAGTAAATTTTACATAGGCAGTAAATCCAAAATATCAGATCCAAAGGCAAAACTTCTTCTTAACAACACACTTAAAACATTACAAAACAAAAATGCAGATGATTACGTGTATTGCATGGACACATTTTATTGCGAAAGTTTTAATAATGCAGTTCAGTGGACAAACGGAAACACTTTTCATACCAGTCATTTTTCGAACTGAACTTGCCATATTAGGTTGGAACAAAAATGTCAACAGGCCTTCAACATCAGTGAACGACTATAGGGATAAGTGTTCCTGTAAAAATAAAGTTTCGAAAATATTGAAGAAAAAATCTCACAACTGGATGAGGGAATTATGGTTAAATTATGTCGAAGCATGCCTTGAAAAGTAATTGTATATTATGACTTTTTTTGAAAGCGTTCAATAACCATTCTCTATTTTTTACATAATGTGCTAAAAAACTCTTGGGGAAAAAGTACTATCCAAAGAACACCAGTTATATTAACAGGATCTTTTTTATGAATCATGAATCATCGGTATGAAGGATAGTTGATGAGTTAATTACCTGCTCTGTTTACACTCTGTGCTAGTTCTATTTTTAAACATAAGCACTGTTACACTCTGTGCTAGATCTATTTTTAAACATAAGCACTGTTGGTCATGCGTTGCATGACCCAATATAATTTTATTTTAGTCATATTTTTTCTCAAACAAACTATATCATATAATGAAACACAATATAAATGTTTAATGATTAAACCAAGAACACTGTCATACAACCTTTTGTTCTTACTATATACTTATATATACAAGGGATGGAGGTGGGCAAATTGCGTTCTCTCTCGATCCATCGGTAAATATAAACTGAATGACTGGTGTGCCAAACTTCTCATGTGCGCGCCCATATCATTAGCCAATCAGCATGGCGCACACACTGAACTCATGTTCCTGCGCGTGATAGTAATATGCTGATTATCTAATATTTACGTTATCAATATAATGACCCCCAGACTTGTTCAAAAAGCACGTTATGCAGGCATAACTGGACATTTATAATCGTCAGTCCGGGGTAAAAGAAGACATAACTCCGTGTATGCAATGCGTTGCATGACCCAATATAGTTTTGTTTTAGTCATATTTTTTCTAAAACAAACTGTATCATATAATGAAACTCAATATAAATGATGTTTAATGATTAAACCAAGCACACTCTCTGACATACAACCTTATGTTCTCATAAATATACATAAGATATGTAGTCATAATGCATATGCAAAACACAAAACACAATTTCAAAATTAAAAATAACAATGATCCCGTAAACGACCGAAAATGTGTAAGGGGTTCGTAAGAATACACCACAAAGGCAGATATGCTAAGAGCAAATTTGCTTTCCCCTAACAATGGATCTGGAATTGAGTCTTAAATGGTTCGTTTTCATTGACGGTCAGTATATATAGCTTTATGATCGCGACCCATAATATTAGAGAGGGAAAGTTATCATGATCATCTCAGTCTAATGTTAGATTGCTTCCGAAAGTATGTAGAACCTTCCAACTGCATAAACAAACACGAGAACATCCAGATAAATACCTAAATACTTTAAATCGTAGGAACTAATCAGATATAAGCTATTATGTAATAGTTTCGTATAATATGTTTTATATATGTTAACATAGTTTGTTTGCGAACGAAATGTGTGCCACGTGAGGGCTTGACCTCTGACCCTCTAAGTCAGATAACAGACGATTTACCAAAGAACGGATTGTTGGGGTCACCAATTCGTATTTAATACTACTAATATATAGTTATTGGTACGGTCCGAAATTTGATTCCGACGGTTATGTACGTGAGCGGCTTCCAGGGGTGTGTGGGTGGGATCCATAAAGAAAATGTTTATAATTATGCGTTCATTGTATATAAACTATACATAGAGATCGGAAGGTTAAACATTAAAACATACCTATCTAACCATTTCTGACCGCCTGATTTCTCCTGTAAACAATTCTAACGGTTATAGCCACCACCACCACAACTCCGGCAACATTACACAGAGCAACCACTATCACGGACGCACCTTTGGTTTCCTCGTTGGTGATGTCCGTACCTAAATATGGGGAATTAATTATCTGAACAGTTGTTGCCTCTGAAATATAAGACGTTTATCAAAGTCTATCAAATCACTACTCAGAAAAGATATTATGTTAATTCAACTGTTATTTCCAAGTATTTATATTTCATTATTTATTTGAATAAAACAAATACTAGTTCCTCGTTTCTGCTTTATTCTGTAATCTTAGAACAGTCAATATAGTTTATTTGACTTGTACATACGTACATCGTTATATATACACACACATATGTATGCATACTGATAAAGACTGATAAAGGTGATCCTTTGGGAGCAACAAACACAATAAAGAGAATAAAGCAGCTGACTCGGTTTTATTGAGTCTGTTCATGAGAAGTAATGAAAAAAGCAACACATCTCACGCCCTCTAGCACCGGCTTAAGCGGTATTCTACTTCAAAGCCACCTATATTGGGCTCGTTGGTCCCAAAGGACCAGTAAAAATAACACTACTAATTCGTAGCACGGGGAGAGTTTTATACACAAGTACATTTTCTATGAGAAATATTAACATTAAATAACTGATACACGATGATGAAAATACAAAAGATTGTTTAACTAATCAATATTGATTCCTTACAGCCAAAGCTGTAAATATATACTTTGCAACTTTAAAACAATAGTCTTATCCCGTGTCTGTAGTAATGCTAAGAGTTCAAACATACTAGGTATATTATAATAATCAAAACAATACTATGACATCATTGGCAATATCTTTTATTTATATATATTCTATTACGATAGTATCTACTGGTCTGTGTTCTTAACGAATCATAATTAAATAAGACAAACGTTGTGATAACATTGAACAAACTCAAGAAAGTATAACAACAATTAATCCTAGAATATAGAAGATCCGTAGAGACACATACATACACAGGCATTTAAAAGCACGGTCTTTACATCGCTTATTCCTCCAGTAACTCAATAAAACACGGTTGTCTTTGCCACTATCTTGAACTTGTTTAACACCACAGTACAACATATAATGTGCATTATCGTATGTGCATTATCGTATAGTATATATGTGTGCATTATCGTATAGTATATATGTGTCACATTGCAATACTGATTAATCATACAAATCTTTAGCGTTATAGGATCGCGTTATGTGTTATTTCACTATGAAAAAAAGCTAAATCAAAATCTAATATATACGCCGAAGTAACACGCTGGAAGCCCTGAACATTTCATTACTTTCCAAATTTTCGATCCCTCTTGTATCCGCCGATTACATCGTTTTCATTCGCAATTGTTGCAGGTCATTCTCGTACAGAAAATCAGTTTCAAGTAAGTGTGTATATTACTTTACAATGACCTTGGTATGTGTGGACCCAATGACTGCTTCATGCAAAGAAGCTCATTCACGAGCAAGGTAATTGGTACAACATAAACATATTAGTTCAGCTGTGTCGATAAGAACTTGAATACGCATAGTATGGATGTATTATATTTTAAATGAAGAGCCGTAGATTAAAATTGAATTTTCTAAAGAGCGTAATTTCAAAAAATTATAAATTGATTTCAATGTATTAAAGCTACATCATTCATGTAATTCAAATAATCCTACAGCAATGCACCTGATGTTGAAATAAGAAGTGGTATATAATTGTAATGCACGCGTGCTACAGAAAGCCGAAACGCGCTGATGAATCAGGATTTAAATTTAAAAATGTATTAATTGACCTGCAACATAATTTAACCCGAATGTCTCGTCGAAAAGTGTTTTATCGTGGAAGATCAAATTATGCAAATACGAGTATATCGTCATGTCTGTGTCAAATAATTGTTCGTAACCGATTTCTATAAGTGCTTGATAAATTACATATTTACTTATATAAATATATAACAATAAACAACATGTAATGAATAAAAAGGTATAATAGTATAATAGGTATACTAGTCAAGCAACGATCTATTATTTTACTAAAACAATACAGAAGTCAGCAGCAGAGTGTATCACCGGAAATTCTATGAGAAATTCATGAGATAATAATACGGAAATAAAAGTATCGTCGTTAACCTACTTTTACACAATGATGGGAAATTAAATTGTTATAGTTATCAAGTCCATTAATTAACACAAATGCATTTTTGAAAGCAGTATCATAGCAACGGGACACAGTTAGAACACCTTTGAAACATTTCTTTTTTTTACAGGTTAATTAAAAAACTGTCACTTAGATCACTCACATAACTAATATATTCTCGAAACTAGAAGCAAACGAATATTTAAAAAGTCAAAGATGTTCTGTCAACCAAATATTAAACTAGCTAATATGTCGCTACATTTAATCAATTTATCAAACAATTTACAATGCAAGGTAAAATAAATACGTGAATATGGTATAAATTGACAGAAATACTAAAGATCATTAGCATCATAATATGTGTCCTTAAAGCTATACAGTCCCTATTTTAGCTGGTAATAACTCATGAATATGAATGAGACACGTGTAAAGTAGTTTCAAATCGACGAACACCCCAAAAGGCAGAAAGCAATGGGTAAAATTTCACATTTTTTTAGCCTTCGTACAGGTAACATCGATAAAGATACGGCTTCAGAATATATGTAATAAAATAAACGTTGCTCGGAACGGGATTTTAACTACTGCCTTGCACTTTTAAGTTTTGAAGGATGTACGCTGAACCACTAGACCACGGCTCTCTATTGGTATGCTGTAGCATTTTTAACGTGTTCGAACCCCGAAAGAGGCAAACTTTTTTTTCTGTAAAAATTATTGTTACCTGTATATAGGTATGATGTGCACTGGTCGATGTCTACACATTAACTGATATATCTGCGCTATATTTGCTCGCTTAAATGTCCGATTTCGACATGAGCTGGAGAACATGAAGTTACAAATAAGGACACGCCTACAAAGAAGAAATCAATTAATATAGGGACTATGTAGCTTTAACTGCGCCTAAATTATGTCTTGGTTGCCTAATGATTTATATTCATCAATATGCTTGAGTTTGAAAGTCAGACATAAATCTAAGTTCAGGACTAGAACAATTGAATCCAGTCTGTTCATGAAACATCTTAATCTGTTTTCTTGCTTAACACCTTAGTCTTAGTTCATCATTTTGAGTCTACTGTCAAAAAATCTCAAGATTCGAATTTTAGTCTGACATTTAGACTCATACCTATTGATGAATTTAAATCCAGGACGTATTTCAACATTAACAATCATACACTCTTCAACGTGTGTTTGGTATTCTAATTAAATAATGCAACATGTCTGGTCTGTGTCAAATAGGTGAACATTATTTTCATTATAGGATTACTGGTATGTGGTCCATTACAAAATAAAATGAAAATAATTGATAAATACTTTTCTCCCGCGTTTATTTAGTATCTGGTGCATGTGTGGTATAACATAATAAGCACCAGAAAAAACAGTTATTAAAGCAAACAATGTATGTGTGAAACCTAATTAGTGGAGCAAAAAAAATCACTCATCAGTAATCAACGTACGTTTATTTTTAAAATGGCATGGCTCAAAGCAACAACGGCTTATCATGTTTTCGCAAAACAACCGCGATGACGCATTCTTTACAAACATATCTAAAATTATATATAGATGTGAAGATTCAAATCGTTTGTATATAGTGTTTTTTAGAAAATCTAACCCAATTCAGTGTTGACTATATTTGATTTAAATATATTTACGCTTTAATGTGTCTGTGAATTCCATAATATTCAGCAGTATAACAAATACACTTTATTATTTCATCTGTGTAATGTTGCCAGTAAAGGTTGTATTTCAAAATATTTCTCCAAACAAATCAATCGAATGATAACTACAGTTATTTGGAACACGCTTATTCCCATGTTGTAGCTAAAAGCTATAAAGCTTTATCGAAGAAAACAGTGGTAAGCGTCGTCCTGAATTGATATGACTCAATTGCAAAAGCGGAATGACCTCGTGTATATATCTGTATAATCCTTAATAACTAAAGGTAAAATAAAACCTGTAGAACTTGAATATGCTTCTGACATACAAATGTTAGACGTTTAATCAAACATATGTATAAATAAATTAAAACAACAACACATAAACACACTCCATTCATTTGTTATCATGCATTTAGAAAGGACAATCGGTTAATTTTCAAAACAGGATATGAAAATAATACTTATTTTGTGGTGGGCATGTGTTTTGGGGAGGTATATATGGGTGAGTATTCCGTTCCCTATTAAGAATAGGTTCTTTCTTTTTCAATCGATTGAATTATTTTTTTGGAAAATAGTATCTGTAATAAACCACATTCCTATACATATAGTTGAAATAAAAATGATATTTTCTTAAACTGTGTGTATATATCATATAAATATCGCCGTTTAACATGTTTAAAACTGTGAAACTTCCCCCAAATAATCCGTTCGATTCCCGTCATTGCCATATGCGTTGTGTCCCTGAGCAAGACACTTTATCTGCATTGCTTAGTACTGGTTCTACCCAGGAAGACATCGAGAGTGATTCAAATAAGTTCATAGAGCTTTCGTTACAATCGATGTAAAATAAATAAGTTTAAACTAAATAATCCGTTAGTATAACCCTATTGCAAAAAATGCAATACTGGAACTACCCGGAAACTTGACAAATGTCTGACTTCGTCACGTAAAACAAGTTACAAGTGGATTAAAACCATTAGTCGTTTGCAACGTCATTGTTAGGTTCTAATATATAATATTCTCGATCTGGTGCTTCTTCGTCAGCTGGAGTTGTGTTATTTTGAGATTTGGGCTATACAGTTGAAATCGCCATAATTTGTGTTGCCTGGTGTATTTCCTATACGACAATTCATGGCGCAAGCGAACATTACATGCGCCATTGTTTGGTACCACTGTCAGTCGAGGGATATGTCATGTGACATTCGATTTTGATGCAAACTTGCATCTGCGTAATACATTTCAGACATTACGGATGTGTCGATGTCGATTTCATTGTAAACAGGTTCTGAAATATGAAGCATTTATTTAGATTTGTGTATACAATAGTTTGTATGTACATGCATCTGTCCCTCATGTTGTAACCCAAGTTACCCTAATCGTGAAAAATCGGCCAATCCCGTCATTCTTCGGGATCACGCCTCTTGCGTGTATAGACGCATCGGTATGTTCAAAATCTGGACATTTTGTTAGCCGAAAGACAACGGAACAAACAATAGTGCACTGTTGTTTAGCTGTTGCTATGAAAATAATTTAGCCGTTAGTCACACGTGTTGATTTATAATTTACGTTGCATTTTTGGTATTTATAATACGGATGAAGGTTTTATCACAGCGTCCCTGTAAATAAATTATAGATCGAGCAATCGGTTAATTGACATTGCAAAACATTGATGATAACTTTGATTTTGAACACAAATTCGTTTTGGCGGGAATCTAAGGTGCGTCATGCTAGGATGACGTGTTCATTATCATACTTTATTTATGCTACAATGACGTAACATATATGGAAACCGTCGAGTTACTTTCGAGTTATGCTTAGAAGAAGCGTACGAGATATTGCGAATGAAGCTACCCGAGCTAATAAATAATGAAATATTTGCTCTGTTTGTTCCGTTTATATTTGATTTATATGATTAACATAAACTGAAGACTAAACAAACTGTTAGTAACTGTATATAGTGTATTCAGAATCGTTGTTTATTTATTAAAATTAAATCACCCAAGTTACTGTTTATATAGTGAATGGTGACGTAATCGATATAGAAAATATATTAAAGGAATTAACTAAAATACCCTCCACAGTTTTACACTAATCAATAAACACAATCTTACCGTCAACATCTTCTCCTTGAATATACCTGCAACGTGTAAATACAAATCTACATGACTGTATAAACACTTTATGGTTAGGTAAAGACACTAAACATACTATACACGCAGTACAATTAAAGTTCACCGGCCATGTTTTGTTTCATGAACATGTTTATGTGTATTCAATCTAAATCAATACACAACAATATATAATTACAATTCACACATTGCAATATCTATGAAAAGCGAGAATAAGATTTTATCTGATGACGTGGATGACCATTATCTTCTTGTTTGTATACACTTTAAAGAAGAAAGAAAAAAACATGCAGTCATACTATTTGAAAGGCCAAATATAATTAAATTCGAGGAAGTGATGAATACAAATAATGAACAAAACCTAAGAAGTTAAGTGTGTTTATAGATATTGTTTTGAAAAGTGCAAAAAACTAGCTATAATATGATTGTGTTGAAGTTACAAAGTATGTCATACCAGGAGTTAACCATAATATTATATTTTGGAAGCTAAAAGTACAAATATTTGGTAATTGGTAACTATTGATGTAAACCTTTATTATTATGTTTATGCTGAATGATCGAGTTATTATATTACACTAGCCTTTCTCTCGTTGTCTGATATGTTTCATTTGACTTAGAAAGGTTTTTTGGTGAAGAATGCTATCACACTGGAAATACGGACCGTCTGTAAAGTGTTTCCATTTACTGGGACTGCGTTTTTGTCTTTTGACCGTCAGTGAACTGTTTTCATTTACTGGGTTAAAAATTGCATTCACTCAACAACGGGTATCTACGTCAATGTTTATTTATCTACAGTCTGTGGTAGACAAACTAAGTTAAAGTAGTCATCAATTGAATTGCAACTATTAATAGATATTAAAAATCCGTGTTGGATTAATTGTTTGACGCCTTTTTAACTTAAAAACACATACTATAACTCATAATGTCAAAATAACGTATGCCAATTGTACCTATTTCGATAAACGTAATCTGAAAGATGTTTTCTCACTTTATAGGCACTATATAACGGTGCTCACATTTAGATAATATACAACTAAGTGTTATCTTAGTTGGATAGTAATATTATCTATAGTTATCCTTTTTGTCATACATATGAAAGTACTTGTATAACTTTATCTTATCGCAGACTGACATGAATTATCTCTCTTTATATCTTTTCTGTCGCTTACTCGCCATAATGATTGTTAAATATGATGTATTTCTTCATATCCATTGCTGTTTACATATGTAAATCTTGGAATAAACATTTTTGAATTGAATTGAGAAAATTTTGAACAGGTAAATTAATGAACGGGTAAATGTATTTATCAATTATCTTTCAATAGTTGTGCAGCTATACAATTCAAATTTACCTCATTTTCCAGTACAGTCAAGTAGTGGTAAAAGTAGTATCTACGTCATGCATAAATATATGTTGGACTATCAAAAACAAATCATATGATTTTTAAGCGTTAAATTTGTTAACTGAAAATACTACAAAAAGGGCGGCCATTCATCTTTAATCAAAGCCTAGACACCGATGCTTAACTCACAGACAAACTTACCATACTAGTTACAGTAGGAGATAAAGTGTTACTTGTCATGAATACATTTTTATAGCCTAACAATTCATCAAGCTATATAACTTTAAAAAATAACGCAACATCAAGCTGGGTATACACTAGACGACACTTATAAATACCTTAGTTGCATTTTATTTCATATGTTTTAAATGAAATGTACAATGTTGACAAACAAATCGTATGAAGACTCATCAATATATTTTTAACCGATTCGTCAATTAAAACACAAAATAAAAAATCAATTATGATAATCGCATTACATTTAGTCATCGTTTAAAAGGACGTGTTCAAACAATGAGCAAATTGTGATGAAAAATAAATGATGTATTAGCATTTGAAATCGGGACATTTAATAGTGTCGTCCAGTGTACACGAGCTGCTAACTGTTCAGTGTTTTCTTCCAGAAAAGATTTGGTTTTAGATAAACTAATTTACGGAAGAAAAGAAATAATGCATTTTTACTCAGTAATGCAACAAGTCTCGTTAGATGGGACTAAGTAGTAGATCATGCATAGATACTATTTGATACTGTTGAATCATTTACTAAGTATAAAGCATTCGACACTGACATGTGTTTACCATGATAATAGAATGTTGACGCAGTTGTCCCATGACTTGTGAACTGTTTACCTTTTGATTTTTTAACTGAAAAACGTGGGTTATAAAGTTACTTAAAGTTCAAATTTATTTTTCCAATATTGAATTTCAGAATGCAGTTTCAACATAATAGCGTATTATTTCCGCGCGAATGATATATATCGTAAAGGTATTGAAAAAAAGGTTTTGTCTTTGAAAACAATATGGAAGCAAACAATTAATTGATATAATAATAAGCTACAAACGGTTCCCTCTCCTGGGGAAGTGCAAATGACAGATTTAACATAAATTACCGTAATATAGCCTAATGCCATTTGGATGGGAACAAAATCAGAGCTATAGACGATATTAAGATAAAAACTTACCTAAAGGAGATTTCATCGTTGTTTGCTTGTTTATTATTTTCTGAAAAGACAGACATAACATCTGGTAAGTTTTAGTTCAAAGTCCCCCGTATAACCATTACTAATTGTGTAGGATAGCTTCCTTTACAAGTCTTTTCTCTGGGGATTACACTGAAGGAAACAAGTCTGAATACCCGTGAACATGAATGAATGTCGATTCTAAAGAAAGTTTGTATGGATGAATTCACAGTTCTATGATAGGCAACAAATAGTATTAGACTACAATAATTGTAATATCCTTCACAGGCCCATGATAAAATATTTTCAAAATTTAGTTAACTTATTTTACCGCAGAAGTGTACACTCTGATGCACAAATATGATCAGTTGTTGCTCGTACTAAATGAATGCGACTATAAATTATGTTCACCTTACGATAATGAAAATAGTCAATACTACTGAGATAGGGCTTCTTGGATGTGGACTTTATTGTTAGAAAATTCCTTTTGATGGGATGTAGTTTTGTTAACACTGTCTTGTCTATTTGGGCGCTGAAGACAGGATAATAGCGAGGATTGTGCGCATATAAAATCGATTCAAGCTGAACAGTAGGTCTTATTGCCTACTGACCGTTCCAAATCGGTAACCCTGTCTTCAGCACCATTTCTGTTGTTTTTGTCTCTTTCATTGTAGTTTCTAGTCCTTGTTTGCAGTGCAGTGCGGACCTACGATGCCATTGCGTTCGGACACTGTGGTTTCTATAGGACCCTATATATCATTTTACTTTAATTATGGAAAAGGTTTAACGGTAGATCAAATATTTGTACAAAATATCTATTTAAATACAGACAAGCTTTAAAAATGATAATTATCTTACT
Organism: Cyrtodaria siliqua; assembly: GCA_037043455.1. NCBI lineage: Eukaryota > Metazoa > Mollusca > Bivalvia > Adapedonta > Hiatellidae > Cyrtodaria > Cyrtodaria siliqua. The sequence goes on from JAWPHD010011684.1 coordinate 63,587, forward strand.
CTTAAGCACGATCTGATTCCTTGTAACCCATATAACGGTCATGGCAACCACAACAATTACAACAACCACACAGAGCGCAACCACAATCACGGACACATCGTTGGTTCTATTGTTATTGGTGTCTTTATCTAAATGGGTAGAATTATTCAACTGTGGTGTTGTCACTGAAATAAATTAAGGTTTTATACTTACAACAAAATACCATATGTCCGGATACCCCGCTTGCAAGTCTCTCCTACCTGATTATAGTTCTACCCTTAACCGGAGTAAATTGGAACTATACGCTTAACAGTATTTAATTTAACCTCGCATACCAAAGTAAAACAATTCCGACAGACGAGGGAATACATGCTGCATACAATAACACAAATAAAGAACATGCCTGTTTCAAAGTTGTGTTGACTATTAAATAAAATACGTCATCGCATTTGTTAGTTAAGTAATGGCTTGTGTTAGTTTATTTATAATATATAACACGTTTTGTTTTCTACCAAACCAAACATGTTTTTATAAATGTTCCCAAGTGGTATCTATCATAATCGTCATTTCTTCATGCAGTAATATTCGAACATGGACTCATCATTTTGTGGATTGAACTTTCGTTAGTGATTCACAAAAATAACCCTTTTCGGCAAGCAAACCATCTAAAAGTGTCGATGTGATTCAATATGCTAATAGGCTAATAGCAAAACATCAATATCAAAGCATATGTTCGACCTGACGTTTGTTTGTACAGATATTATACATGTTACAATGTCTATATATTTATTTTATACCAAGAATAAATGAAGATTTGTATTGGTATTGATTCATTTGTTAAAACACAAACTCTTATAACACTTCTAGATTTAACAATTATAAACAATTCTTAATTGCTATTAACGCCTGCCTTTATTGGTGATTTCCCTCGAGTGGTATTACTCTTAATTTTGTAATTTGTTAACGTATTTATTTGTTGCATGCTTTGTGTGTCTGCCTTTAAGAATGAACATATTTGAGGTATTTAAGTGTAGATACATGTCAGATCCCAATACATGTTGTTCAATATATTGTGACCTTTCTTGTCCACAACTTCGAAAACCACAAACAGAATAACCACAAATACTTACTTACCTTTGCTTCCATCGTTAATGATGGCCTCATCTAAATATGTAGACTTAGTTAACTGAAGTGTTGTTGTCTCTGAAATATAAGAATGTTATCAAGTATAACAATATAAGAATCTTTCATGGGTATCCGGTGAATATAGGCAATTCCAACCCGATGTATACGTGTTTTTATCGGAACCGAGGCTCTGCCGAGGTTCCGATTAAACACTTATACCGAGGGTTGGAATTCCATATCTGAACCGAATACCCATGATAGATTCTTTTTCTTGCATATCAGAGACATGTTGTGCGTTGACGTCGCCAGCTACTAACGTTTTGCATGTTTTCCTGCATACCGGATATTGGCGCACGTGAATTTTATCTCGACCCTAGGGTGAGATGGAAATATCTAGCCCCGGTAAAATGACGGATATCCTGTCCAGTATGCAAGAATACCGTTTACCAGTGTATGGTAATCCTGCGTGCATGCTACGCCTTGCAATGTATAACATGTATACTAACTTACAGCATACTAGTGTGTGACAATTCCGCCTACGGCACTCAACATAATGAAAGCGGCCTTTAATTACAGCAATAATGAACGCACAATTTGTTTTAAGTGTTGTTTTTTATATATGTGTTACTTTCTAAGCGGTCGTAAACATGAGTCTGTTCTACTTTAAGGCAATATATGTCTTCGTGATAAGTTTTATTTTAAATTAATAGGCCCTATAATAAATCATCATATTAGTTCATACATTGATTATACAGCTTTTATCTAGATATTGAACACAAATCAAACAAGTTTTCACAACATACAGTAATACCAAAATAAAATGAAGTCATGACAGTTACGATACGTCACGTCCGGAGCGATTTAATACGTTCTTAGCAATCAAACAACGATGAGGTAAACCATGTTAGTTACAGTTATTGGCATCTTTCTATAGTTGTCAAACAGCACGTCATGATGTAAAGGAAATGTAAACTCTAGTGTCATGTACACGTTCTGGAAAGCACTAGCCAACTACTGATTGATATGTTGCTATTATATTTTCAGTTATTATTAAATCATCAAAAATCGTTTTTCGTTTTAATATTTCAACAACTTTACTAGTAGAAACGCTTAACGAACATTAGCGAGAAGATAGTATTTCATAACTGAAACGCACGAAATATTACCTAGTATGCTCCTTCCGGGCGAGGATATGTGCATTAGTGTACGTCTGCCGTATGGTTCGCTTGTCAACTTTCTGCACTCGACGGCGTATTTGCCTTTGTCATCTTGTGTTAAATCGTGTATATGTAAAGTAAAATTACTCTCACTGTATTTATTGCGATTTATGTTAAAGTTTATCTCCTTATCAATTATCACAATATTTCCGTGTGCTGGTCCGTAATGATTCCATCTGTACATGTTGTTTCTAATGTACGGTAACATGAAAGTACTGGGTATCAACTGAATGTCACATGTTATTGTTGTACCTGAGTAGATGTACGCTGCTTTGAGCGCACCACATAATACTGATGCTGCAAAGATAAAATAACTTCGTTACTTTTCGTTACTTTTCATATACAAACACTCCCACCTATCATAGTCATCAAATGTAGCATTCAAGGACAACCGTCAAATTTAAGGATAAAACTGTATCTACGAATATCATGTATACACTTCCTGTGGGATGAAAATATAACAATATTGATTGGATGTGTAGGGAGACATTTGACGGCACAAACAACACTATTGTGACAGTAAAAGTAGATATAAAAGTCGAACAGGAAATATAGCTTTCAATGACCATAGCCATTTTCAAAAAAATCTTTGTTATTTTATTATATTCTAAGCGAAGTAGTCACAGTTTCCTCCCATATATTAAAAACAATTTATTACATTATATAAACGTATTTGTTTGAACAAATTAAATGTTTTGCATTTTCAAGAATTGTCCCCATTCTGCCAATGTTCAAAAAACGCTGAATGTGTTCGCAACAATTGTAAGTCTTAATTTTACAATTACCCGGTATTTCAATGAAATGAGAACGATTTTCCACAACCTATGCACGTAGGTTACCATCATATTTGCTTTAATTGTATCACCAACTTTGTTTATAAATGGCTCTGTACCATTATTATTGGTCATACTTATGTCGCTTTGTCATTGACCACACATATATACGGTGTTGTATATCGTCATTGGAAATCACATGCATTGTATGTGCTAAGTTTATTTTGCTCAGTGTATTATATTCATTATTTATGCAGCTGTTAATATTTTGAAGGCATAAAATGTTTACAAAAAGTGATTTTCCCTGTGTATAAGCGAATTGTAATTTTGTGTAATCCATCAGATGTTCAATTCAAGAATGCTTTATTGTGGTGTCTTCAAATATGAACTTATATGAATCTATATGAATGTAGATTCTGCAAAGAGTAATTAAATACTCGAGCTGGCAGTAATGATGGCCATTCCGTGAGTTTATTTTAAAAATAAAATCCATTTAAAAGTATTCTCTTATAAACGTCATCCAGAGGTAAAAACGTTATGTCTTTACTGTATGTTCTACTATGAATGTATATGAATGTAGACTTTCTTGCCACATCGCTCTAATAAAAGATACAATAATTTTTCAACGACATGTTGTTTGATAAATACTGAAAAGGTGATCCCTTTGGAAACAACAAACACAAACAAGAGAGAAAAGTAGCAGACTCGGTTTTATTGAGTGAAACATTTAACTCATATTTTACAGTGAAACGTTAATCCACATTAATATATTATCAGGTACTCACTCTGTGCAGAAACATATTTGCTGTGTAAGAAGAACACACATATTAAAAACAGCTTCTCCATCTCACGTTTGTTTACGTTCTGATTATAATGTTATATCATCCGATTAAATCTGAATAATATTAAAGTAATGCTATTCATTAGTCACTAAAACTTCTTAGATGTTTGTGCAGACACGTAGCTCATTATCAATAGTCAGAAACAATAGGTACTTACACAGCCGGAAATCGTCATTTGGTTTCAACATATTGTATTTCACAAGCTTACAATATAGCAACTATGAGTGAATAAAAACAACGAACAACAATATTGTTCAGTAGTTAACAAATGTATGTCGACATTTCGTTTGTTTATCTTATTTTATTTTCCTCGAAGCTGTCTTTTTAAATAGTATGCATCCAATAAAAGCATGTGCTATAATATGCTTATTACGTCATCACTTTATAAGGTACAGCATATACACAATTTGACCATTATATGTACCTTATGTGTTAATACTTCCACAAACATGGTTTAACGTATCTAATTTATTTTATATTTAGTAATCTTTCTTTGCCTTTAGTTTAAACTGTTTTATTTTACATCAGTTGCGAAACAAGTTATTACAACTTATGTTAATCTCTCTCGATGGTTTCCTGTGTAGAACCAATACTTAGCATTGTGGATTAGAAACGTTGCCTTTAAAGTTTCACTTACAGACAAGTGAAATTGAAAAAAAAGCGTGTTGATTTAAACTTGTACCTGAAATGGAACTTGACCCAACATCTCAAGTTTTACATATGTTTTACATATGTTTATTACATTTGCAAATATTGTTCATTTGAGATTGGTAGGATGCCTACTGATTGGATATTTTTTTATGTCACAGTGCATTGACGTGCACACTGAAAATGATGCAGCTCATTTCCTAAAGATGTGTTTGTTTTGTTTTCATGATATGTTCAGTTTGAAGTTGATCTTATGATCTTAGACCTTCTGATTATGAGATAATTAGGAAAGCATGGGTAGAATCGTTTACAAGCGCAACAATAACATGGAAACATATATATGCACCGCCAATGAAAGCAGCGATAGATATGAAACTCCAAGAATTTCAATATAAATATGTAATGTGCATAGTACCGTCACATACATTTATATTCAATTCCAATATTGTTCAGTCTAATCATTGCAACTTCTGCGATATGCATATTGAAGCATCGTTTTGGGAATGTTATATTGCTTATACGTTTTGGTTAGAAGTAAAAATAAACCTTCCTGGCTTAAACGTTTTTTTAAAATATGAAATAAATTTAAAACTCGACAAGGACTATCTCAACCGGACTTCCATGGTGATGTGATTCACAAACTTCGTAGAATCTTTATTGAACTGTTAACAAGTTTTTCAAAAAAGGTTATGACCCTATCATTTTGCAACGCACTGCATGTTTAGCGGTTGAACTATTTATAGTTCGCCACTATGCATTTATCTTGTGATAACCGGACATCTACCTAAATACTCAAAGGACGGTAGCGTTTTCGGCTTGTCTTGTCGTATCCTTAATGGTGTGTTCTCTTGTTGCTCTGGCATTCTGTCAAGTTATTGATTACTTACTTTGTGACCTTGTAGGCGTTTATTCTTTATATTCATATATACATGATCATCTATGTGTTATACTTATATTGCATATTAATGCTGCCCTGTTTATGTCCCGTTTTATTAGGATAGCGATAGGTTAAGAGTGAGGTTTGGTTCAGCATAGATCCTTGTGTAAACCACGAGCTGCCTTTTTGCCAATGACTTTTCAAACACGGTAGCGCTATTGTCCATTTCACATGCCTTGCTTTTCATTAACATTGTAATTGTTGTTTGTGTTTATGTGTGTTTTTAGTTAACTGTAAGACTGTGAACGCTATATTTCTTGTTTGACTTTTATACGTTAAACGAATCAAAATTGAAACATTAATAACCCTTGAAAACGATATATTAGAGACGCATGAGCAAATGTTGTACAATTTATAAACTTATCTGAAACGTTTAATTATTAGACACCAAATAAGACAAACCAGTACTCCACATTTTTATTTCCCCATTTATTTTGTTTTGTTTGTAGTGTTTGTTTTCCCTTCTTGTGTTTTATTTTAGTCTTTCGTTATCTACAGCCTACATAACTAAATAGTTTCACTGGGAACTAGTGTTGGTTAAATCCATGAACATATCATGAATGAAATACTGTATGAAAAAACATATGAAATGTACAATGCCCTAGAAACTAACTCTGGCAGATGATGTGTTGTACAAATAAAATTGTATGCATGACAAAATGCCAACAAATCTCAAGATTAGGCTCAGGAAAAATACGCCTCATTATCTTGATAATATCGTTATACATGATTGTATTATATGACTTACATAGGTGAATCTAGTGAAATAAAAATAGTTAAGTAAAACACAAATGTATGATCAAGTTGATTCTGATGAAAGACCTTCTGATTATTAGATAATTAGGCCAAAGGACTTAACGTTGACGGTTTTCTTGTAAATAGTTTCTGAAATATGCATATAGAATTGACAATTATTATTATATACACAAATTGTTTGTCCCGTTTCCTCACAATACGAGTGTAGTCATTTAAACATTATAGCGAACACGCTTCTAGTTTTGACATGTTTGAAGACAGTTAAGTGTCAGGAGACATGTGACTTTTATCATTTCTTTGTTTTAATACATTATGTTATGTGTTAAAAACGTGTACATAACAAAGGACAATATAAAACTATATTCATTTCGTTTTCCTGACCAGGACAGTGACAGTTTACGATATGAAGTGTGGGTAGAGCGTCTTTTCAAACAAAAGTGGAAACCTTCACAAATTTGAGTTTGTAATGTACATTTTGATCCATATGAAGTTCCTTCTTTGAGTTTTCGCTGAATTAGGAATACAGAAGACATTGTCTTTGGCAAAAAGGGCATGACCCAACATAGATGACTAAGCCAATGCGAATTGTCTAACCCTGCTGTCTCCGAGCAAGTTTTACTCACCATTTCGACCTGCTTTGGCATTTATAATAGAGGTAAGATAGACGTTTGTGTTCTATTGTGTTAGCACTTTATATACATCGGGCGTATGATGGGAAATAATAGAAAATTGTTTAGCCATTGAATTAGAAAATTATATTGTCTTAATTGTATTGTCTTAGCGTTTGTGGTCGCATTATTTTACAAGAACCTTACTTTGTAATGGCGGAGCGATCAATGTTAAGAATTAAAACACCTGACAACAGGTTATGTCATATGTTTGATCATAATAGACAAATGCCAAAGCTTTTTTTCTCAACAAAAATACACAAAACAAATACGCATTTCTTTTTAGAAAATATGTTGACGCTATAAAAAGACGCCTAGCGTTTCTTTTTAATGTTTGAATGCAAACACATGCAACAATACGTGTACTATATCACATCTCAGAAACAAGGGACAATGCATCATGTTATTGGTACAAATCAAAGGAGATAAACAAATATGTTATGTTGAACTTTCTACTTCAGAATAAAAATATTTAATTTACTACTATCTCGCACCTATGCGTGTGGCCAAAATTGTACGAACCAACATGGCTGATACACCATCATATTGATAAAGGTAAGAGAGAAGAGAATTGTGAGTTTGCAACAAAATGTAAGAGATTCTTTCACATTATTGAGCAATTAATTTCCATTTGAAAACTATTCACATCTTAAAAGACACGCATAATTTAAGGTTAATATTAGTTTAGCCTTTGCAATGTACCAGTAATGTGTTACGAAACCCAATACGAAACCCAATACGAGATCAACCTAACATACATGACAAGACGTTTGCAAATGTCAAATTGAAAATATGAAAGGGAATTATCTCAACATTTTTCTTGTGTTTGTTATACTTTCAGCAAATCAATTTGCCAAGAAAAGTTATATGCATATATCGGTTGTACATTTCAAAATACTTTGTTTCTTTTACCTTAATTTCGAATTGGTGGTTCAACTGCTCCAGCATTTAAATGCGCTGTTGTCTGCATTTTAATTTAATATTTTGACTGTTACTTCTGATACGCAGGTTTCATAACCTCTGCTCCCAATTAAATTCAATTTTGTTTATTCAGTCAGGGGTGTCACGTATACACGTTATTTTCGTAATATCTTAAATGCGTTATTTTCGTAAAGAAACAACTGTTGTCTCCCTTTGATCATAATTTGAAATTTGCTATACATTTTCAAAGGGGTGTAACTCTTTTAACAACGTTTGACTTAATCAAATTTCCTTACTCGCTTATTCCCCTTAATTTGAATTCAATAATAATTTGCATGCAAATTAAAATGTGTGACGGGGGTTGGTATGAAATTTAATTGTCTCGTGGTAACGACATACACAGTTTGTACATTAGCCACGTTTCTTTTTTCTCACCCTGGTGATTTATGTTTTCTACAGTTTATAGCCGTATTATACATGTTGGTCGTAGACAGTTTAAATAAATAGTGAGAGCCATTCGCTATGTATAGTATATATAGTGTACATTAGTGTATTGGTAAAGAAATATATAAAGATCGGACAGGGAATGTAGCATTCAAGGAGGACATTCAACCACAAAACACTGAATCAAACACCAAACAGACAAACAAGAAGGCAAAAGTATTCTTAAATGCAAACGACATCACAAATACTCTTTGATTTTATATACATGATATACGTTAATTAGTATAAACCTAAAATGTGGTTTTATTATGAGTTTTAAAATAACTTGCATCTTAAATCACAATATTATGAGATTAAACACACGTCCTCTATCTGTCTATTTTACTTTTTTTTAAGAAACGCAAATAGAAGTAAGTATGATAACATCGTGGGTATTATCCTGATTATTCGAGACGACATCTATCATGTGTATCGTCTCTGACTTTACTGTGTAAGACACTATACCGATTTGCAAACTGTTCCTAAACCTAACATGAATAAGGCATGAAACAGTTGATGAGTGTAATTAAGTAAGTTTTATCCTTTTTATCAGTTTATACTTATATTACCATGATTATACTTACACTTAGGGTATTACAGCATGTACAGTGTTCTTTCGAAATAACACAAACACGTTATTTTCCAGTAATCTATTATTAGGTTATTACAGCGTTCTTTCAAAATAACGCAAACAATTATTTTCCGATAGTCATGATAGTAATCGGTAATAGTAGTATATTCTTAAACGAAACGGCGAAAGAATGCATAAGTTTTCATTTCCTCTTTTCTAACCGGGCAGTGAATAAGATTCGTTTATAACACAAACACGTTATTTTCGGATATACAGTATATTCTTTCAAAATAATGCAAAGCGGTTATGTTCGGACAGTAATAGATTATTAAACGAAGAAGCTGTGACGAACATGACGAATGCGCAATATATTTTATTTGCATTACCTGTTGTCTGACCACGACGGTCAGTATTTAAATGTTGTTTAAAAAACGTGTTTATGTTATTACAGTGTTCTTAATAATAATAATAATAAACTATTATTGTGTTAAATATGATTCATAGCAAAATCTTTGAAATAACGTGTTTAGGTTATTACAGTGTTCTTTCAAAACAACGCAAACAAGTTATTTTCCGGTAATCTGTTATTAAAGAGGTTTTTATAGTCTGCCCGGCAGTTATTTTCGCATAGTAATATATTCTTAAAAGACATGAAAGAACAACAGGCTGTGATTCACTTTTTTTTACCACGATGTTTTTTTGAAATAACTTGTTTATTACTGCGTTCAAAATAACGCAAACAAGTAATATATATTCTTAAAAGAACAACAAGCTGTGACGAATTCACTTTTTTTTACCACGATGTTTTGTTGAAATAACTTGTTTAGTTTATTACTGCGTTCAAAATAACGCAAACAAGTTATTTTCGGATAGTAAAACATTCTTTGACGGGCATTTGCTGATTTACATATATACATGTATACATAGAAACTTGGTAACCATGGTTATTTACGCATATTATACTATTATTAAACATGTGTTAAATATGATTCATATCAAAGTCTTTGAAATAACGTGTTTAGGTTATTACAGTGTTCTTTCAAAATAACGCAAACAAGTTATTTTCCGGTAATCTGTTATTAAAGAGGTTTTCATAGTCTGCTCGGCAGTTATTTTCGCATAGTAATCATGGTAATATATTCTTAAAAGAACAACAAGCTGTGACGAATTCACTTTTTTTTTACCACGATGTTTTGTTGAAATAACTTGTTTAGTTTATTACTGCGTTCAAAATAACGCAAACAAGTTATTTTCGGATACTAAAACATTCTTTGACGGGCATTTGTTGATTTACATATATACATAGAAACTTGGCAACCATGGTTATTTACGCATATTATACTATTATTAAACATGTGTTAAATATGATTCATATCAAACTCTTGAAATAACGTGTTTAGGTTATTACAGTGTTCTTTCAAAATAACGCAAACAAGTTATTTTCCGGTAATCTGTTATTAAAGAGGTTTTCATAGTCTGCCCGGCCGTTATTTTCGCATAGTAATATATTCTTAAAAGAACAACAAGCTGTGACGAATTCACTTTTTTTTTACCACGATGTTTTGTTGAAATAACTTGTTTAGTTTATTACTGTGTTCAAAATAACGCAAACAAGTTATTTTCGGATAGTAAAACATTCTTTGACGGGCATTTGCTGATTTACATATATCATGTATATACATGTATACATAGAAACTTGGTAACCATGTTTATTTACGCATATTATACTATTATTAAACATGTGTTAAATATGATTCATATCAAAATCTTTGAAATAACGTGTTTAGGTTATTACAGTGTTCTTTCAAAATAACGCAAACAAGTTATTTTCCGGTAATCTGTTATTAAAGAGGTTTTCATAGTCTGCCCGGCAGTTATTTTCGCATAGTAATATATTCTTAAAAGAACAACAAGCTGTGACGAATTCACTTTTTTTTTACCACGATGTTTTGTTGAAATAACTTGTTTAGTTTATTACTGCGTTCAAAATAACGCAAACCAGTTATTTTCGGATAGTAAAACATTCTTTGACGGGCATTTGCTGATTTACATATATACATGTATACATAGAAACTTGGTAACCATGGTTATTTACGCATATTATACTATTATTAAACATGTGTTAAATATGACTCATATCAAAGTCTTTGAAATAACGTGTTTAGGTTATTACAGTGTTCTTTAAAAATAACGCAAACAAGTTATTTTCCGGTAATCTGTTATTAAAGAGGTTTTCATAGTCTGCCCGGCAGTTATTTTCGCATAGTAATATATTCTTAAAAGACATGAAAGAACAACAGGCTGTGATTCACTTTTTTTTACCACGATGTTTTTTTGAAATAACTTGTTTATTACTGCGTTCAAAATAACGCAAACAAGTAATATATATTCTTAAACATGTTAAAAGAACAACAAGCTGTGACGAATTCACTTTTTTTTTACCACGATGTTTTGTTGAAATAACTTGTTTAGTTTATTACTGCGTTCAAAATAACGCAAACCAGTTATTTTCGGATAGTAAAACATTCTTTGACGGGCATTTGCTGATTTACATATATACATGTATACATAGAAACTTGGTAACCATGGTTATTTACGCATATTATACTATTATTAAACATGTGTTAAATATGATTCATATCAAACTCTTTGAAATAACGTGTTTAGGTTATTACAGTGTTCTTTCAAAATAACGCAAACAAGTTATTTTCCGGTAATCTGTTATTAAAGAGGTTTTCATAGTCTGCCCGGCAGTTATTTTCGCATAGTAATATATTCTTAAAAGAACAACAAGCTGTGACGAATTCACTTTTTTTTTACCACGATGTTTTGTTGAAATACCTTGTTTAGTTTATTACTGCGTTCAAAATAACGCAAACAAGTTATTTTCGGATAGTAAAACATTCTTTGACGGGCATTTGTTGATTTACATATATACATAGAAACTTGGCAACCATGGTTATTTACGCATATTATACTATTATTAAACATGTGTTAAATATGATTCATATCAAACTCTTTGAAATAACGTGTTTAGGTTATTACAGTGTTCTTTGAAAATAACGCAAACAAGTTATTTTCCGGTAATCTGTTATTAAAGAGGTTTTCATAGTCTGCCCGGCAGTTATTTTCGCATAGTAATATATTCTTAAAAGAACAACAATCTGTGACGAATTCACTTTTTTTTTACCACGATGTTTTGTTGAAATAACTTGTTTAGTTTATTACTGCGTTCAAAATAACGCAAACAAGTTATTTTCGGATAGTAAAACATTCTTTGACGGGCATTTGCTGATTTACATATATACATGTATACATAGAAACTTGGTAACCATGGTTATTTACGCATATTATACTATTATTAAACATGTGTTAAATATGATTCATATCAAAGTCTTTGAAATAACTTGTTTAGGTTATTACAGTGTTCTTTAAAAAATAACGCAAAGAAGTTAATTTCCGGTAATCTGTTATTAAAGAGGTTTTCATAGTCTGCCCGGCAGTTATTTTCGCATAGTAATATATTCTTAAAAGACATGAAAGAACAACAGGCTGTGATTCACTTTTTTTTACCACGATGTTTTTTTGAAATAACTTGTTTATTACTGCGTTCAAAATAACGCAAACAAGTTATTTTCGGATAGTAAAACATTCTTTGACGGGCATTTGTTGATTTACATATATACATAGAAACTTGGCAACCATGGTTATTTACGCATATTATACTATTATTAAACATGTGTTAAATATGATTCATATCAAACTCTTTGAAATAACGTGTTTAGGTTATTACAGTGTTCTTTGAAAATAACGCAAACAAGTTATTTTCCGGTAATCTGTTATTAAAGAGGTTTTCATAGTCTGCCCGGCAGTTATTTTCGCATAGTAATATATTCTTAAAAGAACAACAAGCTGTGACGAATTCACTTTTTTTTTACCACGATGTTTTGTTGAAATAACTTGTTTAGTTTATTACTGCGTTCAAAATAACGCAAACCAGTTATTTTCGGATAGTAAAACATTCTTTGACGGGCATTTGCTGATTTACATATATACATGTATACATAGAAACTTGGTAACCATGGTTATTTACGCATATTATACTATTATTAAACATGTGTTAAATATGATTCATATCAAAGTCTTTGAAATAACTTGTTTAGGTTATTACAGTGTTCTTTAAAAAATAACGCAAAGAAGTTATTTTCCGGTAATCTGTTATTAAAGAGGTTTTCATAGTCTGCCCGGCAGTTATTTTCGCATAGTAATATATTCTTAAAAGAACAACAATCTGTGACGAATTCACTTTTTTTTTACCACGATGTTTTGTTGAAATAACTTGTTTAGTTTATTACTGCGTTCAAAATAACGCAAACAAGTTATTTTCGGATAGTAAAACATTCTTTGACGCGCATTTGTTGAATTACATATATACATAGAAACTTGGCAACCATGGTTATTTACGCATATTATACTATTATTAAACATGTGTTAAATATGATTTATATCAAAATCTTTGAAATAACGTGTTTATGGTATTACAGTGTTTTTTCAAAATAACGCAAAGAAGTTATTTTCCCGTAATCTGTTTTTAAATAGGTTTTCACAGTCGGCCCGGCAGTTATTTTCGCATAGTAATATATTCTTAAAAGAACAACAGGCTGTGACGAATACACTTTTCTTACCACGATGTTTTGTTGAAATAAATTGTTTAGTTTATTACTGCGATAGAAAATAACGCAAACAAGTTATTTTCCGATAGTAAAACATTCTTTGACGGGCATTTGTTGATTTACATATATACATAGAAACTTGGTAACCATGGTTATTTACGCATATTATACTATTATTAAACATGTGTCAAATATGATTCATATCAAAATCTTTGAAATAACGTGTTTAGGTTATTACAGTGTTCTTTCAAAATAACGCAAACAAGTTATTTTGCCGGTAATCTGTTATTAAATAGGATTTCATATTCGGCCCGGCAGTTATTTTCGCATAGTAATGTATTCTTAAAAGAACAACAGGCTGTGACGAATTCACTGTTTGTTTTACCACGATGTTTTGTTGAAATAACTTGTTTAGTTTATTACTGCGTTCAAAATAACGCCAACAAGTTATTTTCGGATAGTAAAACATTCTTTGACGGACATTTGTTGATTTACATATATACATAGAAACTTGGTAACCATGATTATTTACGCATATTTTACTATTATTAAGCATGTGTTAAATATGATTCATATCAATATCATTAGTCGTCAATGTTTTTTAAATATATTTATTAATGAAACAAATGCACAACCCCTAAAACAAGTATACATATAATTTTGCCGTAAAATGTTACCAGCACGGCTTAAAAAATCAAACGAATAAACACAGCAACAACAAACAAATAAAACAAATAAATAAAAAATAAACATTCTCAACAGTTCGATCTTTTTTTAAGCATTTAGAAGGTCTCAATATTGGTTACGTACTAATAGTGTGGCGGAAATTGCATTCCCGCCAAATTCCGGCAGAAGGAATATGCATTCAAATCGGTATCATTAAACGTTCGTAAATCACTTAGCCGATAGCTTATTAATTGCCATGAGTAATTGATAGCCATTGATAGCCATACAATATTCTGGCGATTTGGCGTAGTTTTATCCGTAGGTAATTTTTATTTGGAGTTTCCATTCTGGACCCTCAAATGTAATATGTCTAACGAAATGCGAGTTTAACACAATTACTATTTTAACACAATTAGTGTTAGGTTATTTCAGGACTATAGATGTATGTAATATAAAAGGGTACTGGTGTTACATTGGGATAGCATCGTCAGAGGCAAATGAGATGAAGTTTTCCATCAGACATACCATCGCAATGGCGCGTTGTCGTATCGCCGTGTTGCATTGTCGTATCGCAATGTCGTGATGTCGTATTGTTGGGTGTCACATTGTCAGCCCACGACAATGCGACATTGTATCTGGCCAAAACCGGACACCATATTAAAGGAATACACAACAATCTTGATCGATTAAAAGGTCACGGTGTCCCGTTAGTTTGCTATTAATTTGCATTTATTCAATCATAAATGTTAATTCTTAGAATAGTTAAAGCAATTGTTGTTTTCATCTTACTAACTTTTTATGATATTGTGTCAATAATAATTTTAACAAAAAGGTAAAATAAAGAAGAAAATTGAAATCGTAATTATTTGTTTTTGGTTTAATTCCATGCAAGCAGTTTTAAAGGCCGAGATTGCAACTCTTGGATGATTGACAGTAATTGTAAAGAAATTACTCTCCGACCTCCTAACTGACCCCATTATCACCCCATTATCACCATGTGTCTGCTACTACAGTATAAATTCCTGATCCAGAATGTTTTATGGTTTTATGTGAATCAATGCTGACTCAATGAAAGGTGAACTAAGAATTAACAAAGTGCAAATAATCTTGCAATAAAATATTTGTGTTGGTGAATATAACTGATATCAATAAATGTAATCTATTGAAGGTTGTACTACATTGTGTTCTAAACTAAAATGGTAACAGCACTCATTTACCACATAAAAACATATTGTATGAATATTGAATTGATTGTTATGTATACATGTATTGTTTAATAATAATAATAATAATAATAATAATGAATTCATTATCGAGTAAACTCAGTTGGACATGGTCCAATCTTCCCTAAGGTTCTCAACAGTAAAATAATACAAAAAGGTCAATAACATTTTTAAAACACATTTGCAAGTCGAAATAATACAAAATAGTCAATAAGATTTTCACGTTTACAATTGTCCGTGCATTCACTGGAATAGATTGACAGGCTGAAGAGATATACGAATGCAAAAAACATAGACAGTTCTGCAAGATATAGCACTAAACAAGCAATAGTTAATACAAACGATAGTAATTGTTATGATATTTTCTTTGGAAATTTTACTTAATTTACTAACATTTACAAGAGAGTTATACCCTCCCACTTCCCCCCTCCCCCCACCCCACCACACACACACACATACACAACACACCCACACATACAAAATTAAAACATGAACATATTCATAACATCATTCCCACATAAGACCCATATAGAGCTGTCCAGCTGGGTTCGGGTATAATCCTCTTGTAAATGTAAGTACACAGTCTGGCATAATTTCCCGTTTCAAATACACAATGTTGTGCAGCTGGGCTTCTTGTCTCTTTTTATTTCTTTTTTTTTTACCGCTCCAACGGGATCTACAGTCTGTTCATATATAATAAGTGCATAATTTGAATATATGTTATAATATACATTAGCTAATTGATGATGATGATTTCTAAGGTTTAAAATCCCTCTACCATATGAGCCCCCGGGAAGAATCCCCTTTGGCTCGGCATTATGTCTGGACTATTGCGTGAGTGATTGTGTGTAGTGCTATGTATCTATCTACAGTCTACTTGAAGCAGATATAGTGCTGCCACACTGGAATACCACGCCGTAGTACGTGATACCCCACCCAGACACATTATTCTGACACCGGGTTGACCAGACGGTTTTTGACCAGTCGTAGTACTAACCATTATTTGCTTGTCAGGCATGGGTTACAAGTAACTACTCCATTTTTAAAGTCTTTGGTATGACGCGGTCAGGGGACTCGAACCCACGACCTCCCGAATGCAAGGCAGACACTATAACCACTACACCACAATGCTTCGGTATTAGCTAATTCATTTTGCTATTACTTATTAAGCGTAACAAGAATAGTAATTACGTGAATATAACATCACGCTGTATGACTTATCTCAGACAACAACATATTATAAATGTCAATTTATGTTTTCTGCTTGTATATATGTAACTAGTTCCTTGTATTTCGTTTCGGCGAGAAATAGTAATATATATAGAGGATATCTGTTGTTTTGGAGTGAATAACATATTTTATTTCATCGAGAAGTGAGAAAACTATGTTATTCACGACAAAACAACAATTTTTATTTTTATTTTATGAATTTACCAAAAAAATATAGGCAACTACAGTAGAACAACAGAAGTAGTCCCGGCAGCTACTGTGAAATAAAACTCTATAGTCCACAGTGTGGAATAACACTTTTATTTCACTGATAAAATACGATATTTCATTGCATATCATAAAATAAATACAGTTTATCTTTGTGTCTGTATATGTACGTGTTTGTTAATATTAAGAATCACATGCTTGTATATAGGTAGTGTGTATATGTGGACGCGCGTATGAGCAGGTATGTGCGTGTGTATGTATGCATGTGCGTATGTACGTGTGTGCGCGCGTACCTGTGTGTATACCGATCAAACATAACATTATAGTACTATATAATTCTATAATACTTTGAGATATTTTCAGTATCTCAAAAACACTGGTTATAAACTATATATTACATAATTTAAAATGATATTTTATTAATATTTCTAATGATTCACGCCTTTTTACACCAGTTTGCACGAGAACGCCAAGACAACGTTACATCATCCAAGACGACGTTACGACAAGTGGAACCGGAACTCTTCGTTAATTTCCGTAATCGTTATTCCTAGTGACGGAATCTGACGAAGTCGTCCGTAAAACAATCGGAACGTCATTGGGCATTTCCGCCACTGACGGAAAAGGCCGAGCAATGTTCCGTACTGGGAAATATCTCCCATTGGGAGACATTTCCCAGTAGAGCAAACGAGTAGATATAGAGAATATTATGTCAATGTCTTTTTTTTCTTTTCTTTTTTTTTAGCCATTCTTCGTTTTCGTGCCGAGCCTAATAAACTTGATAGTAAAAGGCACTGACATAATATTCTATTTATCATGTAAATTATCCATATTTTCTGTATGAATTACTATTATTACCTATTTCTTAGAATGGTACGCTTATCGAGGACGTCGCCATGTTGTTGTTTTTTGTTTGTTTTATGACGTCAGGCAAAATTACGTGCATGACGTCAGATAACGTTACGTACAATAAACGCCGAGGGATTCCGCATTGATTTGCTTTATTGGCCAGTGCCTAATTAAAGCAAAATTTAATAGGTCACCCCTTTATTAGGCAGAAAAGTGCATATCTGCATGATAAATAGCTTTTCTATTCCCAGTATTTCC